>LOEQ01002706.1:203134-242044 GCA_001685075.1 Bramus lutescens
CCCCTTTAATTCCCAACTGGTGTGGGATTGTTTATGACTTACGCCTTCATTATTCCATTTAAATTCTACAGGAAATTTAGATTCAGATGACATTATTTATTATAAAGAGAATAACTAACAATTCCCCACCAGTACCAGAAATAATATTTAAAAAAACTCTCATATTTTTGTATATGTATATACCTGTTATCTAGACACATTTGGGATGTATTTTAGCATAACTCAATTTTCTACATCTTTACATTTTATAAAGCTAATATTACCAGGAACCATTTCAGAATCTGAATGACTGACAATCACATTCAGTAATATATATAGCTAAACTATGTGCTTACTACAGGGATATTATATTAAAATAATTTAATCTTGGCATTACATTTCCTCTTCTTAATTCTCAGAATTCTCCTTAAATTTTATATGCATATTTCCCTGTAATTATTTATTATGTTTGCAACTGTTCCTTATAACTAGTGAAACTAATGAATTTGTAGCTAAAAATATATGATTTATTTTTACTGGACTGAAAGTAAATGCTACAATGGTACATTACAACAATAAAGTAGATAAAGATTATTATTTTTCAGAAACGGCAAAAGTGCCAAAACATGCACACACATAAATGATGTGAATGAGAACTTTACCTTCATATTTTAAAGGAAACAATTATTGACAATTATCAACCTGAATAATCTAACACCTGGGAGTTGAGCCTATAGGCATGGGGAATTATCTTCTATTTATTAATTTAGGTGGAAGACCCCACCTTGACTATGGGCATAACTATTCTCTTGGCAGAAGATCCTAGATTTAAAAAAATGAATAAAGCAAGGTAAGCATTATGAAAGATCTTCTGCTCTCCTTTTCCTTACAGCAAACTTGTAGAGAGAGGAGGAAGCACTGAAGGAGTAAAGTCCTAAGTAAATTGATACTTTGACATTGTCACAACCCCATGAGAACTCAGAGATCATCTGGCCTATAAGTAAAATTATTAACCATATAGCCAAGGCTCAAGATAAATTAAAACTTGTTTTCTTTTGGTATTCTAAGTGTAGGTATTTATGGATTATTGGTCAGTGTGTGCAATGACTATCAACTTCAGCTTTCTACTCCTCTCTGTTTCCATGTAAAACTCCTTATCTATAGCTAATCATGTGGCTTTAGTCATAGGAGTGCTGGAATTCTCTTATGGTCCCTGTGAGAACTGCATTAATGTAATGTAGAGATAAGTATACATGCAGGTAAAACATTTATACACATGAAATAAATGTAGAAAGAAAAGAAACAATTGGACAATGACATCTCTACCCAAGATCCCAAGAGCTTTGCTAAAGCAGAAAAGAAATATTGTAAAAACCAAAGGCGGTGGATAACTTCAAGGAACAGTATTTTGTAGACATAATGCAGCAGATGCATATATTAACACAAAGGAATTGGGACAGCGTGCACAAGACCTGTGAAAGTTCCAATAAGATAGAATCCAAGCATTTGGGAAGGAAAGATGGCAGGTATTACACAAGCAGTAATAGTTTTTAGCATTTGATACCTTCTAGAGAAGGAGTGTCACGTTTTTTGTTGTTATGTTTCACCATTGGCACTCTGTTCACAGGCAATTCTTGACTTTATTGTATAGAGCTTCTTATCTGTTCATTAGCACAATAAAAGAAGCACACAGGAAAGCATAGCTTCATTGTATAGTTTCTCTGAGTCAGAATTCTAATCAAAACACACTGCATAAATTGTTTTTTTTTCCAAATTGTGTGTGTGTGTCTACTAGAACAATGAAGGACCATTTTCCTCTCTGATTTTCCTCCTACTTCCATTGATTCTTGTCTTCTTCCCAACTTTGTACTGGATCTTCATGTTTTTAAAAAGAAATTGTGACCCACATGTGTAGTTAAGGTTGTCTACAAGATCATAGAAGGTTGTTTTCTACTTAAAATTGGCAATGTATCAGTGACTACAGTGCCGAAGAATATGATTCCACATCAAACCAGCAACTTTACCTATCCATGGATCCTCAGGGAATGGTTAAGCCTTATGAGAATCTCCCCAATCGATGAAAGAATACTGATTGGGCCCAGTCATGTACAGGTCATCTGCAGGTACACGATGCCACTCTGAATTCATAGGTAAAACAATCACGTCAAGAGGCCAATATCTGACAGTACCCTTTCACACCTTAAAGCTTATGTGTTCTTTTCACCCACACTTAAATAATATTTTCTGGAAGTAGGTGCTGTAGATTCCCATTCATGAATATGCACTCCATAGTCAATAACTCTCAGAACACTGACCAGGTATGAATGCTTGGATTAGTTGCCTACATACTGACCAAGGGTACATATAGCAATAATCTACTTGCAAAAGCAAACATATAGAAGATAATTTAAAAACCTGCCCATTTATTATGCCCTCCAAAGTCTTTGACCTACTCAGCAATGGACAGTGACTCAGGATATAATGCAAAGTAGGAATTATTCATGGGAAATATACCTCAAATATAATTAGAAAGTATTTATTTAACCCTATGATTGTAATAATAATATTGCACTGCTAAACCGTGCAGTGACTCCAACCTCTGATATCTGAAGACCATCACAAAGTTAAGTTTGCTTTTCACAGATTTCTGAAGGTCTGAAGCAAGAAACTGCATGGTCTCCAGAAAGCTTTTCCTGCTTTGTATTAGCTGCACCAAGACTTCAGGGAACAAGGACCACTTCTCATCCTCATTCACATATCAACAATGACTGGCCCAAAGTCTGAACTTCAAGCGTCACCCAGCTGATTCAACACCTAAGAAGTGATTAATAGCAAATAGTGATTCAAATACCCACTCATCAAAGGTGGTCAATGAAATAGACACTACCCAGTGCTCTGATTTTACTGCTCTAGTCCCATCACAAACAAACAAATCAATTATCCTCTTTAAAAATTAGTGTGTCCCTGCTGATACAGAGCCTGCGTCCGCTCTCTTTTCTGTCCTCTCTGTTCTGGTTACGGGTTCGTTTTCTGTTCTCCTTTCCAGCAGAGGATTCCGATTTGTGAGTTTACCATAAATAAATAACCACCTATTTCTCAATTCTGAGTTAGTGTGGGATTTCTTTTAAGTATCCTTCTTCATGTCCCAAGTAATGACCCATAAGGAAAGGAAAATAGACAAGATAATGAATTGAAATTGGCATTGATTTTCAAAGTTATGTATTTTGAAAAGAATCACTTCATGTATAAAGAATCCTTATACATTTTATCAGGCCAAAGTAATCCTTCCAGTATCCTTTGAATGGGTGCTCTGCTCGTAATGAATTCCTTTAACACGGTTTTGTAATAGAAAAGTTTCCTTACCTTGTGACTTCATACAGTTTCTCTGGGTATATTATTCTGTGCTATTAGCTGTAGTCTTTCCAATGTCATAGTACATTGACAAAAGCCTTTCTGCCTTTAAAGATACACACTGAAAAATCAGCTGCAATTTGAATAGGTTTTTCAATGAAAACTTGGTCATTTCTCTTTCTGTATTTTTATCATCTATCTATCTATCTATCTATCTATCTATCTATCTATCTATCTNTCTATCTATCTATCTATCTATCTATCTATCTATCTATCTATCTATCTGTCTAACATCTATCATCTATCTATCTTTCTTTCTTTCAAGATTATTTTCTTCTTTTTTTATGTGTGGTGTATACACATCATGTGCCCATACCTGAAGTGAACATTAGCTCCCCTAAGAACTGAGGTGGTTTTGAGCTTCCATGTGAGTGCTCAGAATTGAACCTGTGTCCTCTGCAAGATCATCCAGGGCTCTTAATGGCTGAGCCATCTCTCCAAATATTCCTCTTACTATTTTCAATATCTGTTCTTTGTTCACATTTTCTCAAATATGGAAACTAAGAAATATCATCAATGATTAATAAACTTACATGCTTATCTACTGTATATATATGTATGTATATATAATATGTATATATAATAACTGCATATGAAATATATACAAGGGCCACTCATATAAGGAAAAGTAGGCTGATCCCTGGTCCATACCACTCCTTGTGGTCTGGTAGAAGTTATTGCTGACATCTCAGTAACAGTTCTACAGCAGAAAACTGACTTTGGTATCCCTTTCCTTTCTGATTTCTTCCTTCTTTTTCCTCAACCTTCCTTCCCCAGCTCATTCCATTACCATACCTTAACAACAGGAGGTATTCTCTGGGAACACACCAGCTGAACAGACAAATATTATAATGAAATGAATACAAGCAGAATCAATGAAAGAAATATAAACTGAGGGAATCTGAACTGAAAACTTTGAGAATTCAAACAGGATGTATATAGACAAGATTCACCAACAAAATGAAAGAGATGGAAAAAATAATTTCAGGTATTAAATTTTTGATAGAAAAAAATAGATAAATCAGCCAAAGAAAATGTCAAATCTAATACATTTCTTGTCACAAAACATCCACAAAATCTGGGACACCATAAAAAATCACATATAATAATAATAGGACTTGAGGAAGGAGAAGAAACTTCACGTCAAGGACACAGAAAATATTTTTAGCAATATCATATAAGAAATTTTTCTTTACTTAGAGATGTCTCTAAAATAACAAGAACTAAATAAAACAATGAATAGATTATACCAGAAAAGAAAGTTCTCTTAGTATATAATAAACAAACATTAATAATATAGAACCAAAAAGAAGTAGTAGAATGGAAAAAGAGCAAGAAACAAGAAAAGGGAAATTTGTTAGAAATAAACGCGAATTCTTAGTGGAAACTCTAAAAGCCACAAGAACCTATACTGATAGGCTTTAAACTCTAAAAGAACACAGATGATAGGCCTGCATTTTATGCTCAACAGAGCTATCAATCACCATAGATGAAGAAAACAAGATATTCCTTGATAAAATCAAACTTAAACATTATTTATTTAAAGATCCAATTTGAATCTAAGGAGGTTAAATACACCCATGAAAACACAGGAAGTAAATAATCCAGTTCACCAAAAACAACAGAAAAGAAACACACAAGTACACACACACACACACACACACACCACCACCACCACCACCACCACCAACACCACTACCATTATTACCACATACAACAACAACATAACAAGAACCAACATTCCTTGGTATCAGTATCTCTTGATATCAGTGATCTCAATTCCCCAAGAATATGACACAGTCTAACAGAATAGATGTGAAAGCATGACCTATCCTTCTGCTGTATCAAAAAACCAAACCAAACCAAACCAAAACAAACAAAAATACCTTGGTATCAAAAATAGACATTTACTCAGAACATAGAGTTGAAAAAAGTCATTCTAAGCAAAGGGACCAAAGAACAATTTAGTGTAGCCATTTTAAAATATATCAAAATAGACTTCAAACCAAAACTAATCAAAAGTGATAGGGAAGAAAACTAAATACTCATTGAAGAAAAAAACAAGATCAAGAGGGCATTTCAATTCTCATCATCTATTGCCCCAAACACAAGGACATCCCAGTTTGTGAAAGACGGACTTCTACAGCTTAAATCACATATTGACACTCATATCTCAATGTTCTACTCTCACCAATAGACAGGTCGCCTAGGCAAAACCTTAACAGATATGCTAGAGTTAACAGATATTATTAGCCAAATGAACCTAACAGAAATTTAGACAATTCACCAATATAAAAGATTATACCTTCTTCTTGTCTGTATCTCATGGAAGTTTCTCCAAAACTCACTATATACTCAGACAAAAATGAATCTCAAGAGATACAAGAAAATTGACATAACACCATACTTCCTATTGGATCACCAAAATTAAAGCTGGATATCATCAACAACAGAAAGCTTACAAAATCAGGGAAACTGAACAACTTTCTACTGAATGCAAATGAGTCAAAATATAAATCAATCAATCAATAAATAAATACATAAATAAACAATTTCTAGAATTGAGTGAAAATGTAAAAATCTCATATCCAAATTTATGGGATACAAAGAAAGTAGTTCAAAGAGGCAATTTCATAAAAACAAGTACAAATGTAAAAGAACTGAGAGATCTCATACTAGAAACTTAATAGCACTCCTGAAAGCTCTAAAAACATATAAATCATATGCAAAAGGGAGTAGATTGCAAGAAATAATCAAACCCATGACTGAAATCAATAAAATAGAAACAGCAATAAAGTTATACAGTGAAACAAAGAGTAAGTTATTGGAGAAAATATACAAGATCAATAAACCCTATCCAAATTAACTAAAGGACAAAAAGAGAATATTCAAACTAACAAAGCCAGAAATCAAAAGGGGACATAACAACAGACACCAGGGTAAACCAGAAATCACAATAACAAAAACTTGTCATCCACCCAATTTGAAAATCTAAAAGAAATGTTTAAATGTTTGTCTAGATACCATTCACTAAAATTACATTAAAAAATCAGGTAATCAATTTAAACAGATATGTAACTTGTACTGAAATAGAAGCAGCCATTAAAGTCTCAAAACGGGAGAAAATCATACAAAGCAAGACTCCTGTTAGCACAGAATTCTACTAGACTTTCAAAGAAAACTAAATTCCAATACTCCTCAGTTTGTTCCACAAATTAGAAACTGAAGGAACATTGGCCAGTTGAATTGATGAGGCCAGTTATCATGATACTCAAACCCAACAAGGAAAAATAATTGCAGTCTAATTTCTCTTATGAACATAGATGCAAAATTACTCAATAAAATACTTGGAAACCCAATCTAGGAACATATCAAAAAGATTTTCCACCATGATCAAGTAGACTTCATCCCAGGAATACAGGGATGATTCAATTTAAGAAAATAAATAAATGTTACCCTCTAATATAAAAGTCTGAAAAAAAAAGGACAACTGATAATCACATTAAATGGAGAAGTGGCTTTGAGAAAATTCAACATCCCTTCAAAGTCATGGAAACATTAGGAATACAAGGACAATACCTTGTATTATAAATTAAATTATTTATTATATAGCAACATAACAAAAGCAATTTATAACAAGCCTATAGTCAACACTATTGTATGATATTTTGTGTCCTGACAAATAAAGCTTCCTGCTGTAGGAAGTATTATAGTGTGTGTTTACCCGCCTTCTGCGGCGAGGCCTCTTAACACTCTTTACAGGGAAGCCAAACCTGCCTGCTTCCCTTCTCTCTCCATTCCCCTTGCTCTGTTCCCACCTGCTGCTCCTTTGGATCGTGTGATTCCACCGGTCAAGTGGAGGATTCTGATTTGTGAGTTTACCCCTTAATAAATATCTATTTCTCGATTCTGAGCTAATGTGGGATTTCTTCTAAGTTTCGGACACCATAACAGCTTCCCTGGAGATGAGATGGAGGAAGGAGCTAGCCACTAGTTAACCATAGAGGCCAGGCAGTAATAACACACACCTTTAATCCCAGCATTTGGGAGGAAGCAAGAAGATCAGGAGTTGAAGACAACCTTGGGCTACGTGAGGTTGAACCAGTATAAAAGAGAAACAGTCAGCTGGTGGTGGCTCAAACCTCTGATCCCAGCACTTGGGATCTTCTGTCTTTGATCCCAGCACATGGGAGGTTCGTGTCTTTGATCATAGTACATGGGAGCCTCACACCATTAATCCCAGCATCCAGAGGTAGAGACAGAAACACAAGGAGGGGAGAGACAGGATCTCATGTCCATTCATTCTGAGGATTCATAGCGACAGGATCACCCCCATTCTGTCTGAGGCTTCATAGAGATAAGAAACGCAACCCAAGGAGATCAGGGGTTGGAAAAAAGGAAGTCAAAGTATTTGTCTTTGCAGATGATACGATGGTATACATAAGTGACCCTAGAAAATTCTGCCAGAGAACTCTTACAACTGATAGGTACTTTCACCAAAGTGGCTAGACAAGATTAACTCCAAAAATTCAGTTTGTTCCAGTGTTTTAGGTTGTACCAGTATGTAGCAGAAGGACAAGGTAGTATGCAAATAACAAACAGATGGAGGAAAAAATACAGGAAACAACCTTATGTTATTGATGAAAACATTTCCCATACTCGTGGACAATTAGGATTAACCTTACAAAAATACCATCCTACCTGTACTGGCTGTCTTTGTGTGTCAGTTTGACACAAGTTAGACTAATCAGAGCCTCAGTTGAGGAAATGCCTTCATGAGATCCAGCTGTAAGGTATTTTCGCAATTAGTAATCAGTGGGCGAGAGCACAGCCCATAGTGAATGGTGCCACCCTTGGGCTTCTGTTCCTGAGGTCTATAAGAAGGTAGGTTGAGTAAGCCAGTAGAAGCAAGCCAGTAAGTAGATCCTCTGCATCAGCACCTGCTTCAGCGATTCTGCCCTGTTTTATTTCCTGTGCAAACTTCCTTCAGCTATTAACAACAATGCTGAAGAGCAAGCCTAAAAACTCATTTTCTCCCCAACTTTAATTTTGATAACAGTATTTTCATCACAGCAATCAAAACCCTAAGTAAGACACAGGTCTAATGAAACTTCCATTGACATTCTAACACATTAATTCAAAGAAGTTGAAAGGACAATTGTCAACTTCATGTAGTAACATGAAAAATCAGCATTATTAATCATTCCTGATCCTGAACAATAAAGGAACTGTAGGAGGCTTCACAATTCCTTCTCTCAAGATATATCAGAAAGATAGAGTAACAAAAAAGTTTGGTATTGACATAAAAACAGAAAACATAAGCGTTAGACTTGAAGTGAAGAACTAGACATAAATCTGCACACCTATGGACACATGATTTTTGATAAAGGAAGAAATACACATTGGTAAAATAGAGCATCTTCAACAAACTGTACTTATCAAACTTTATGGCTGCATATATAAGAATGGAAACAGGTCCATAGCTATAACTTTTAACAAAGCTAAACTCCTTATGGACCAAAGACTTCAACACAAAGCCAGGTACCCTGAACCTGATAGAAGTAAAAGTAAGGAATGGCCTTGAACATTGGCCCAAAAGACTTCCTGAAATGAACATGGATAGCACAGCACTTGGATCACTAATTAACAATGGTACCAGAAATCTTCTGCACAGCAAAGGACACATTATCCATCATTTGAATAAAGGGCAAACTACAGAAATTGAAAATATTTCTATCAATGCCTATCACATAGAAGGCAAAAGTCCAAAATGTATAAAGAACTCATAAAATTTGAATTTGAAAAGAAAATAAATGAATCAATTATAAATGGGATACTTATCCAAACAAAATTCTTAAAAGAAGAATCTCAAATAGCTTTGAAATATTTAAAGAAATTTTCAACATCCTTATCCACTAAGGAAATTAAAATCAAAACTACATTGAGATTCTTTGTTAAACCTATCAGAGAGGCTAAGATCAATAACATATATGACAGCTATTTTTTACCCATTGTTGGCAGGGCTCTAAACTTATACAGTAACTATTGAAATCTGTATGGTGGTTCCTAGATAGATAGCAATTAGTCTTAATACTAGGCAAAGGATACTTGCTCAACTATGTCAACTACAGCTCTATTTGTAATAACCAGAATCTGGAAAAATTTAGATGTCCCTCAGCACATGAATAGATAAAGAACATATAGTATATTTACATAACGAATTGTTACTCAGTTCTTAAAGAAAATGAGATTATGAATTTTGCAGTCAACTTTGTGGAACTAGATAAAACTATTTAGATAGAAGTAATCAATACCTAGAATAAAATATTTTATATTTGCTTATATCTGGATATGTTTCATTAAATAAATTATAGGCAACCTACAGTCTACAGGCCCAGATTGTTTAGGTATAGCAGAATGGTGTAGATCAGGTTCCTTCTTTTATTCATGTGGATCTCCCTGAGCTGAGGAAATGGAAATGATTGTATGGGTGTACTGGAGTGGTTGAGGGAGATGAAGAAGGCCTGGATAATCAGGTATTTAGGGGAGGAGAGATGGTGTTAAGGGGGGATTTATTCAAGAGATAGCAAGAATTGAATGACATTTGAGGGCGGTATGGAAACTTAGGGCAATGGAAACTTCCTGTAATATATAATGTTAATACTCATAAGGGAGAGATAAGCAATACAGGCCACCTCTTGTCATCAAATGCAGCTTCCAGCACTTGGAGTAAATTTCATGCAATTGAGTTGTTTGCTGAAGGGGTCCTATGGTTATTCCCAAACAATTTAAGAAAATGGGTAACTCTTCACAGACTGACAGCAAGGACATATTTTTGTAAACGACACCCCCATACACAAAGTATTCAACAGGAACAGGTAAAGCTGTTGCCTAAACTGAAGCTTTATTCCTATGTCCTAGGGTCTATGATACAGCAAGATATTCTCCAAGCTGCCAAGAAAGGAAAGAGCACATCAAGCCAACTATCAAACAATTGATAAACAATCTGCCATGTCTGCAAACTATGCTAACTATGCTAGGGCAATGATGGCACAAACATTGTGGGGGTAATCAACCTGCCTGATTTGAGTTAAGGTCTATTCCATGAGATGGAACCTGTACCTGGCACTGCCTGAGTGACCATGAACAAGAGACAATAGCCCAAAGACCTAGGTTAAAACCAAATACTATAGATCTTCATTAAATAAAAATGTAATAGTAAAAAGGCTCAAAAGACTGTTATATCCATAGATGAGAATCTTATTCAGAATTCATCAGAGAGGCTTCTCTTTCAGTAGATTAAAAAAAACAGAGATACACCCCTCTCTCTGAGAGAGACTCTCTCTCTCTCTCTCTCTCTCTCTCTTTGTGCTCTTGGGACACATGGCTAGAAATGTGATGTCTCCACAAATCTCTTCACTTCAGAGCTCAGGGATCCCTGTGAACGAAGTGGTACAATGAGGTGGGCAGAGAGAGAGGACAGAGGAAAACAGGAGAGCAAGGCCCTCTAAAAACAGCTGGTTCAAGTTCATATGAACTCAGAGACTGAAGCAGCAATCACGGGGCTACGAGGTATGTACCAGTTCCTCTGCGTATATACTATAGCTTTCATTTAGTACTTTTATGGTACTCCTGAATGCATGAGCAAGTGAGTCTCTTATTCTTATGCCTTTCCTTGGGATTCTTTTATTTTTCTAGTGGGTTGTCTTCTCCAATTTTCATATGATTTTTTTTATTTGATTCTATTTTATTTTGATGTGTTTTGTTTTATCTCCTAGAATCCTGTTCTTTCCTAGAGACTGAAAGAAAAGGAGCAGATCTTGATGGGAAAAGTGGTTTGGAGGAATTAGGTGGCATAGAGGTATTTTGTATGAGAAAATGATCTGTGTTTAATAAAGAGGGAAAATAAATTCTATCAATAATGAATTAATAAACATAAATGTATATACAATGTATATTTATACTATATATAATATAGAAGCATGTAAATTATAATGTTATTCTTATGGTTCAGAAGTTAATTATACTAATGTTGTTTTTATAGTAAATATGTTTAATTCTGTTAACTATATTAAATACAAAGGCACAGATTATTAATCATAAACAATTTTTATAATATAACATGATATAAAGTTATACTTAATAATGTTGCTAAAATTGTTATAATATCCTCATTTTGTAGTGAAATGCATTAGAAAATCTTCATATAATCTTTTATATTATGTTATCTTTATTTAATTTTTCAATATCATACATAATTAAACATGTACCATTGGTGCAGGACAATTGTGTATATTCTGTTAATTATGTTTTAAATAAACACTGGTTGGCCAGTAGCCAGGCAGGCAGTATAGGCAGGACAACCAGACAGGAAGTAGAGGCTGGTCAATGAATTCTGGGAAGAGGGAAGCTCCCTTTGCAGTCCTGTCCAACCACAGAACAAGCAAGATGTGACTTAGCCAATGACAAAGGTACTGAGCCATGTGGCTAACACAGATAAGAATAATGGAATAATGTAAGTTTTAAGAGTTAATAAGAAGCCTAAGCTAATGGGCCAGTCAGGTTATAGTTAAGATAGACCTCTATGTGATTTCTTTGGGACTTAATGACTGTGGGAACTGGGCAGAACAAGGACTGGGCAGAACAGAAAACCTCAGACAACATACCCTAGTTGTCCTTTCTTACAGCTTTGCATACTTTTTTATATGGTTTTAAGAAAGTTAATGGATTCTTGTTTTCCTCCTTTCTGCTTAGCATTAATTTCCAGATGAGATTATTGATTTATTTTTCATGCTTAGGAGATTCAATTGAATATTTAGCGTATGAACATTATATTCACTTATTATTAAGCTACGTAAGATGGTGTCATTTTTGCAAGAGGAAGTATGAATATGTGTTCTTATGTGTACTGGGGTTTTATTTAAAATGCAGATGATTCAGTTTATTTCTCAAAGTGTTGTATTATCTGAATATGTTAAAAGAGTCACTATTCTACATTTCTAGGAAAACTCTTCAATTTGACATTTTGTTGTACAAAATTTATGACTGTCACTAAACACATGAAATCTAAGCAATGCACAACTCTACTTTAGTCACTGAATATTTAACAAACTGTAAAGTGCAAGGAGAATGGAACTAGAGTAGAAAAAGTTACCTTCACTGTAAAACGTCAGTGCTGTTGATTTGGTTTTTAGTGTGTTCTAATCCTCAATACCAATTAGCACATTTTATGACTCTATTTGGATGCTCTCCAAACTTGTCTGTGCCACTACTCTTCATAATGACTTTATTTAAAAAGGCTGCCTCAGCCTTTGCTGTTTAGAGGTGGTCTGCTATCAAGTGCTGGGATTGCTACATATATTAAGCAGATGTCTCTGCTACAGATTTTTAATTAGTTGAAGAGTATTTGTAATTTTCCTCATGTTTCCAAGGATATTAGTCACTCATTGCCAGACTTCCAGGTCACCATTCATATCAGACAGAAAGCACCCAAGGGAAGGCAGCATCCAAGGCCAAGCATATGTCTTGGTACTTTCTCAACTTAACAACTTATCAATGACGGTGCAAAAAAAAAGAGTAACAAATGAGAGAAAGAGGGACAGGAACAAAAGAAGGAGAATACAAAGGAGGAAAGAAAAAAGAAGGAAAGAAGAAAGAACAAAAGAAAAGAAAAAGAAAGTCAAACATTTCATTCTCAGTTTATAGTTAATGAAAGAATGCTTAATAATCAGTTTTCTGAGAATGACCCTTAGGCTCACTCAGCTATTCCAGGGAGAAAATATTGATAAAATATTTGAGTACCCAGGTGATAAAAGTAAGATGTTGACTGTACAATTTGCCACAAGCCACCTGGATGAAAATGAGAGAGAGAGAGAGAGATAATACTTATGACCTGCATGAAAGAGTGGTCAGGAAGTGTTTACGATGCTCATCATATGTGAAATTCAAGATTGCAGAAGTACCTGGTAACTCTACATCTCCTAATGGTTTAGAAGATGGTTTGGCAAGAACAGTCACAGCTTTTACGCCTACCTTTTCCTTGCTTAACATGGGGTTATAAAGATTATATTATCACCTTCATGTAAAAATTTAGTGCATAGAAAGTACAAGCAAAGCACTGGTTGTTTAACATAAAACATCATAAATCCTCATTAGATTTTCCATATTGAATCTTTATTCTTTGAGGAGAGGTGTTTGCATCCATTTAAAAACTGATCTGTTAACCAATTGGTGATAGATACTGGTAAAAATTGGCCAAAAGATGATAAAGAATGCCAACACACAGACAATGTAGTACACCATACAAATGGGCATGCATGCAAAACCTTTGGAAGGAGATGGTAGTTTTTCATTTTTCAATTGAAAATTTCCAAATCAGATTTTGCATATGATTAATCAGAAAATCATGTGAAATGTACAGGATAGTTTCTGACAAAATCAAGGGATGATTTATTCTATTTTCTCTTGATGTAAATGCTGAAACTAAGGTTTAAAAATACTTCCACAGGGGCTAGAGAGATGGCTCAGTGGTTAAGAGCATTGCCTGCTCTTCCAAAGGTACTGAGTTCAATACCCGGTAACCACATGGTGGCTCACAACCATCTGTAAAGAGTTCTGGTGCCCTCTTCTGGCNAGACATACACACAGACAGAATATTATATACATAATAAATAAATAAATAAATAAAGAAATAAAGAAATAAATAAATAAATATTTCTTTAAAAAAATACTTCCACAGAGGAAACTAATTGGTAAATCTTGTCAAACTGATATTTCCTTTATTTGGTTGGGTATTACCAGTTTGGGAGTTATTAATATTTCCTAGTTAGTTTGTTGCATGTTTGATATTTATTTTATTGATTTTATTTAGGGTTTTCTTTATTTTGTCATGTGAACTTTTTTTTAAGTCCAACCTATTTGATGTTCCACAAGCTTCTTGATCATTGACAGGCTCCTTCTTTTTGTTGGGGTAATTTTCTTCTCTAATTTTGTTGAAAATATGTCCTGTGCCTTGATTTGTGTTTCTTTTCCTTCTTCTATTACTATTATTGTATATGTTTGGCCATTTTAGAAATTCCAGAATTTCATGGATATTTTGTTCCTGGAATTTTGCAGATTTTACACTTTTTTTGACTGTTATCCACTTTTATCTACCTGGTATTCATTACCTGATATTCTATCTTTCATCTCTTGTTCTCTCAGTGAAGATTTTTTTTTCTGAAGTTCCTCTTCAGTTTTCTAAATTTTACATTTTCAGTTATAATTTAGTTTGTGTTTTTGGTAATATTATTTCTACTTTCATGTCTTAACTGGTTTCTTCAATTCATTCCACAGTTTGTGGTTTCATAGATTTCACTGATATATTTAATCATATCCACTTTAAGGTCAGTAAAGTACACACTCTAGCTATTTTGAAGTTCTTGTCTTAAGTTTCAGCTGAATTGAATTTGTCAGAGTCAGCTCTAGTAAAGTTACTGGTTTCTGGTAGAGACCTGTTGTTCTGGTTGGCATTAGTAGTTTCTTCACTGATGTCTAAGTACCTGTGTTTGGCATGACAGTAATTCTACAATTTGTAAGCTTATCTTATGTTTGTTGAGTGCTTGCTTGTTCTGTTCCTTGATTTCTGTTGTCCTGCCTTGTTCTTAGGAGAATGTGGTGGTCGTTGGTTACCTGGAAAGGAATACTTCTGAGATCCTGCAATTTGTGTCCCTTTGGGATTCAAAGTAGAATATGTTTCTGTTTTTTGGAAGCAGACATGAAGTAATGAGAATGTGCTATAAGGGAGGAGGATTTAGTGGGGTCCATAGGAGGGAGGAAAGCTGCATTTGCTCCGTGAATCTACAGGGTCCCAAGGGAATCAAAGAGAGAGAAGAAAAGCCCCTGCGTGTAGTCTATTACAAGGCTGGGATGGGACTGCGGATTTGTAAAAGAGGATCAGGGAGGAGACTGGGGATTCATTACCTCATACTTAAGCCACTACTAGCTCGTTTGTTTTCAAGGTAGAGAAAGCCTCCAGTGAAAGACAAAACTTGATACACGTCCAGAAACAAAACACATTTTTTTGCTTCATTCTATTGTTCAGCATCCATTTTACTTTGCTTCTTAAATTTGGCTTCTGTATAGAGATCCACATAGTGTTCAATGGGTATCATGCAGTTATAAAAAGAGTCACACACGTCCCAACTGTTCATACCTCTTCATCTAGGAGCAGCACCTTGTAACACCACCGTCATCCACACTGAGATGTGAAATGGGATTTTTCTTCTACTGAAATTGTTTAGTTTAAGTTTACAGCACCAAGCATAACTCCTTTCCTATTCACTGAATCTTGGATACAAGTAAACAGTGTGGATTATCTCTAAGGTAAAGTGCCACTATTGTACCATTAAAGATATTATACTGGGAATTTTATCAGTCAATAAATTTTATTTTTGCTTTAATTTTAGACTCCTTCCTATCTTGTAAGTAATTAGTAGGTGAAGAAAATGACCACATTCCTATACCATTAGTGGCTATCATATACTGAAAATACCAAATAGTTTCTCTAATAAAGATAGAGAGAATACTTACAAATAGTGATGCATGCTTCACTAATAATAGTGAGTCAAAGTAAAATCAAGTTCCCAATAATTCCATCTGCAAATTAAACAGGAGTCCACCTTACAAAACACCAAAAAGAGATAGGCAACTTGGTGATGATATAAGCTAATAAAACATGCTTAATGGATTCTATATTCCCTTAGATTCCTTCCAGCTGCAATGATAAATACACTGACTAAAGCTCATAGTTGAAGTTAAACCATTATGGAAAGAAATTTATGTAAGTAGGAACTAAAGACAGCTAGCAGTTTTACATTCACAATTTAAAAAACAGATGGATAAGAGCTCTTTTGGTAATGTTCAACTCTCCTTCCTCCAAGATTCCAACCAAGTAAGTGTAGAGCACTCACAAAGGACTGTTAATGAACCCCAATTAATAAATTAAGATAAATAATAAGATAAAACTAAAGTAATATATCCTTTTTACAGGCATGCACAGAGATCCATTGCCTAGATTCTGTCAAGTAGATAATAAACAGTAACTATACTGTTGTCCTGAACAAACCAATGAAAATAATATTGAAAGCTTCATGATTCTTGTCACCTCAAAGAAAAATCTTTTTATCTAACCATTTGAGTTTTTAGAGAAAATAGATTTATGTTCATGAACAGAAATGAATAATGATATATCTTCCTTATCTCTACAATTACAAAAGAGGTTGAATAAAACCACAATTATTCCATTCACTGTAAATAACATCAGTGTTTTTTTTTATTAAATCACCATTATATTTTATTCACCTGCTTTTCTTGTGAAGGTAAAATATTTTCTGAAGCTTGCTGAAACTTCAAGATGATACTAGAGACCTAAAAATTCCAGAACAAATGAAGTGAAAATGTTTTTCTCTATCATAGAACTTGCCACTCTTCTGGTACAGCATAGCCATAAGGGCATTTTGAATATGAGGCAGCCTATAAGTGAAGCATTAAGATATAAAAGTTTTCCTAAAAAGACAAAACATATTAGCACCTCATATGAAAAGATACGTGCCATTGATCAGTACCACTAATAATTACCTTACTTTTAATTTCTGCCAACTTAATTATTTTTTTAAGATTTTTGGCACTATTTGGAAGATATATGCAAGTTATCATAACTACAATCTAGAGGTTATTTTCCCTTTAGTATATTGCAATACTTTATCCTTCTCAGAAATGTTCTTTTGTGTGTTTTTGTTGCCTCTTCAATAATCTGTTGGGCACTGGTGTCGCTCCCCCCTTTCTCTCTCTTTGTATCTGTTTGTGTAAGTCCACATACATCTGTGTGAAATTTATATGGATTCTAGATACAAAGCCTAATTCTCATTCCTCATCAGGAACTATAAACTTTACTTCCTGAGAAAAGATCACTCACAGGGACTTGGAACTCAAGACTTAGTATAGGCAAGCAGGCTAGAATATGTGAAGGATCTTCCTGTATCTGTCCATACATAGTGGTTCTTTTGCCTATTTTTTCCTTACTTAAGGAGTATGTAAATTTAGGTTACCAGGATTTCGTGGTAAGCATTTTGCAGCTGAGCAATCTCTTCTTAACACTTCATTGTCAATCTGAAATACTCAATGTGATCTTCTCTTATAGTCTCACTCTTATACGCAAACATTTAATTGGTAAAGACAACTGTTCTTCAGGACCAGATGCAGTTACTAGAGTGCTATGCATGTGTAACTGACAATGAGGTCATTGTTATTTCAGCTCTTCAAGTTAAAAATATTGGATTCCTCTTTGCATTTTAATGATGTGCTAGCATCATCATAGATTTCAGATGCCTCATGAAAAAAGGCTCTACTTTTGATGCTAAAATTAAGCATAATAATATGCTGTGGGTTTTTTTTGTTGTTGTCATTCTCATAATTTGATATCCAGAGAGATGATATTCTGTCTTCCTGTTACCAAATAAAGAATTTTACCTAATTTCTAATTGATAAAATTTTGAAATTTATGAAAATGATAAGTTTACCTAATCTCAATATGATGATGTTTTCAGGCTGAAAATTTTTATGCTTGAATAGGTAGGGTGAGCTCGGAAGAAGTTATAGAAAACTGATCTTTAGTCACAATCTAATAAAGTATTAATATTTAAATAAATACATTTAATAAATGTCTTATTTTGTAGAGAATGTTGGAAGAGTGTAAATATTTAAATGTAATAAAAATTGTCCCACTTTCTTATTTCATTTGTATAATCAAAGAAATACATTCTTTAAGCATAAATATACAAATATTTTGATGCTATAAATTTTATTATTTTTTAGAAATGTACAATACATTAAGAATCATCTTTCTGACTTTAAGATTGAGTTCTCCTTTAAAGAAATAATATTCATAGGAAAATTTGTAATATTTCAGTGATATAAAGCATATATTGCTCTCAAGAAGCCTGAGTGTTTAAATTTCTGTCACTCAGTGGGTCAGCTTGATTTGTAGAAGAATCTCACCTTTAAAAAGAATAATGAAATAGTGTCATGAAGTAGTTTAAAGCTGTGTATCTACTATAATTCACAACTTATATATTAAAATGACTAAATGGTTCATTGTACCATTAAAAAATAACATTGAAGAAGACAATACAAAAACAGTGAAAAGTAAACTAAGACAATGAAAAAGATGAAAACAAATAAATTATATTAAATATTCTATGTTACAGTCATTTTGTTCTCTTGATATTGGGGCTCAATCCTGAAATTCATAGTTTCTTCCTATGAGAAGACACTCTTGTCCTTGCCTTCATTTTTGCTAACATTTCATAGTAATGTCCATTTGATTAAATGAAGGCACATTGTGCTTTAAACCTCTAAAATCACTTTATAAAGTTTGAATAGAGATGAAATAAACAAAATGTCTATTTATGCGTTTTATATATTTAATTCATAAAATATAAAGATGGAACAAAAAAATCACAACTCAGATATCTCAGGACTTCTCCATATCCATAAAACTTAACATTTAAAATGTTAATTTAAAAGATTAACAAATGCTTAGATTCTCTATAACTGTTAGCTATACACATTATACACATCAAGTCAACTATTTTCACAGAAAAATTCTACAATTAATAAAATCCCACAGGTTTATAATAGCTTCTACTCACTTTCATCAATATCCTTTAATAGTTGTTTATATGTATTAGCTAAGTATATTAACAAAATTATTGATACCCATTAAAATAAAGTTATAACTGTCTCTTATCAAAAATAGTAAATATAAAAGTGTTAGTCACAACATAATAATAAATAATAAAAAGTGATTAAAACCAAAATAATTTGCAAAATTAAAATCCCTATCAAAATATATATACTCATGTTTTTATTAAATATTACTTCCATTTTAAATAATAGCCTGACTTAAATTTCCATCTTTCAATGGCAAGAGAAGAGCTCTCCTTAGGGACTGGGTAACACATCTCTCTCCCTTCTTTCATAAAATTTTCAAACAAAACGTACTGAAAATATGTTGAAATGCAGAGGACTTATCTGCAACAGACTACACTTCATTGTTATTCATCCTTCAGGAGAATACCTTTCAGCCCAGAAAGTGAAATAATTTCTTGGTCACAGAAGCCAGGCTACAGTGTTTCCTGATTCCCTCAGCTGGGAATCAAGCTTTGCAAAGGTCAGACCCTCCTTTCCTAGCTGTCCTGAACCTTAGAGAATTTGACTCTCCATGAACATTAGTTCCTAACAATTCTTCTTGCTTGTCTGCTTGTCTGTAAATAGTACAACTTTTACTCATACCTATGTGAACGAAGTGATAATGCAAGTGATAAATGTATATTTGATTAGGCAGCAGGCTATGCTGTGAGATTCAAAGCTTTCAAAACTCTGATAGAATTCTGGATGCTGAGTGCATGCAATGAATCATTCAGACTTAGGAGACTTCAGGAAGGCAAGTTACTCAGAGTCTTCCTCTGAGATAGGTAATTATGGGTTTTCCCAAGTGCTGATAGCTGTGTATGTATGCTTGTCTACTAAACAGCAGTATCTCACCAGGTTAGATACTTTCTTATTTATATACTAGTCTTGTGATATAATCATACCTATGTTCAGGTTTCTACATGGTTTTTGATAAAGCATCTAAAATTGTGTAATTTACATGCAGAAATTTTAATTTCTATTTAGTTTATAATTTATATCTGTTATTTACACTCATTGTAAATATATTCCAGAGCACTGTAGCTACTACCTTTTCCTCCATTCATATTAGTTTCTTTGAGGAATGGAAAATATTTAAAATAAATGTAATATTGGCAATCATTTACAGACATATTTATTTTTCTGTGTGTGAAATAATTTCATGCTCTACAGTAACAAAACATTTTCCATATATCTTTGAAAATGTAGTTGTTTTATTTTCACACTTAGATTTTTAAATTACATTACAACTCTATGTTCAATTACTTGTAATTTGTTGGACTTGGTTCTGTGAAGCAGAATTAGATATAGATTTTGCCACGTAAATATCGAAACAATCTAATAGCACTCTAAAGACCTGCCAAATTCCACACCAAGCCATGCCAGTGTGATGAATTGTCATTCTGTATGCGTGCTCAGATATCTTCCTGAAACTTCTTCAACTTTCCTATATTTCTGCACCTTAATAGAAATATCAGAATTGATTTACCCTTTATCACAACTTTTTAGTAAGCATTTATTCAGAGAAATTAGAAAAGTTCTTAATCTTTGCGACAGGTTTACCTGATAATGTATGTGTAGTCAACTATTGTCTTGAAATTTAGATTTACCTGTTTCTGAAAAGCTTCTATTATTGGAATGCTTGACCTCCTAGGCTCAAATGTCATTACTTTTATTTTCGACATTAAAAAGTTTTGTGTCTTAAATTTGCTAAAGTTAAAAACAGATTGTAGTGTGATTTTAAGGCATCAAAATTTCTCATATATATTTTTTCAAGTTTGTTTAAAAGTAAGTGTATTAAATATATTTCTAGCTCCTCATTAATGTTTGTTATATACCAGACAACTAGGCAGTTGCAATGGAAAGAGTAGAAAAAGAAGCAAATGCATCAGAGAAAGCAATGCATCTAATATTGAACAAAACATCTATAAAAGTGATTGCTTCAAGATAAAGAAGTTATTTCTGTGCTGTTAATACAGAAATGCTTTAGATGAGGGAGAAATGCCAGGCTGGGTGAAGTGGAGACACACTGTCAGGCTTACTAGAAGCAACAAAGTATCATTATATTCCTCAAGACTGGTGAAGGGAAGACATTATTCACTAAAATGCAACACATTTTTAGAGGAATTATATAGCATGCTACTTTAATATAGGTTTGAAAAGAAATAATGTCTAGTCTAAAGAGACAGGATATTAGAAGTATTGCAAATGGTAAATGCAAAATATTTCATATGCTTATGAAATTTACCAGTGACAATTATTTTAGAGTAATAATTGCAAACAGCATAGGCAGAGACCTATAATAAAAGGTAATGGTAAAAGTGTTTCTATGTTATACAATTTTTCTTCAAGTTCTTTCTCTTTATGACTGTTTTTTTTACAAGAGAGAGTACCCTCTTCATATAAATGGAAACAGCTATTGTAATTATATTGGTAGAGTCTGTTTCATTCACTTAATCCTTGATCAATTATGGCTGATAGTTGTGACAAGACCACTTCAAAAATATTTTAGCTTAACTTGAAACAAACTGATCAAAGCACAACATAATTGGGATAGTAAACAAACTTAAGTAGAACAGGTTAAAATAAAATAAAGAGGTAAATTGAACTTATTTTCTTTGGAATTGGAAGTCACAGTTGAAGGCAGAAAAGATGGTTCAGAGGGTAAAAGGACTTGACCTGAAGTCTTAATGATTTGAGTTCAGCCCCCAAATTCCACTGTGGAAGAAGACTAACAATTCCCAGAACACAACTCTGGTCTCAATATGCATACTGTTATAATTTCCTATATCTGCAATCACACATACATACACCCATTAACAATGATAATAATGAAATCAATAATTATGAAATATCTTATTTGAAAATTTAGACACACACACACATATATATATACATACATACATACATGCATACATACATGAAATGTTTTTTTCTAAATATATAAACACCCTGCTCATGGTAACATGTGAATTTTCTGAATATTGCAGCAGACAGTGGGGTTACCACTTTTTCTGTACTGCCATCACAGAAATCGTGCCAGTGTAACAAATAAAGTTTAAAACATTTTTGAGTTTACTGTTACCCTTTTATTGGCCAAACTTATTGGTACCCAAATAGATGTCGGCATGTAATCTAATTGTTTGTCAAGTTCAGAAAGCTATGAAGTTAAGATTTAATAAAATCAAAAAACCCCACTTATTATATATAAAACCCTTGATACTAAAATGAGTAAGCCTATATTTATTCTGAAACTTTAGAGACAGACTACTAATACAAATGGGACTTTCCTTGGAATTGTACAGTGTGGCCTACATCACTGAAGGTAAATCTAGAACAGAGACATATGACTATCGTGTTGTAAAATGAGCAATGAGAAAGCAATCTATTAATTTTTAAAAATTTATTTAATCCTTTATTAAAGGATTTAGGAAAGTGATAAAGATTTCCAGGTTACAAAGATTTAGTGCAGAGGGAATGTAGACTCTCATATTAAGTGGATAAGCTCCCTAGGAAAACTTGTCCTGGATCCTTTGACAGGGTAATGGAAGAAAAGTGATATAATTTCACTGTTTTGCTAATTAGAGGACTTCACATTTACTCATGCTCCCCTTGTTTAGTCAGAGAAAGGATGACACTCTCTTCCTGCCCTCGCCTCCCAGGATGCTTGAAGTCCCTTTTGTTCATCTTCAACTCTGGTTTCCTAAGGGTTTACCTTGTCAGCAGCCCTTGCTTAGTTGTTCATATCTCAATCCCATCATCAGTTTGCATGTGTTCCATGGTGACATTTAAATGAAATTCCTCAGAAGTAGCTGTTTTCTTTGGCTATGGAATGATCTGAGGTCTCTTTCCTGATACGGGAGCAAGTTTCTTAAAGGCGAATCTTACTTAAAACTTAGTTTAATAAAATACACTAGAAACAGTGACTTAAAGGCAATAATACAATAAAATAATAATGTTAAGCATAATTTGCCAAAAAGGAAAACGGTCTGTGGAAGCTGCACCCCTTGTCACTGGCCTTGGTTCTGAGAGTTTGCTTATCCTTTGCCAGATCCTTTTGCTCTCTCTTGCTAGCTGCAAACGTCATTCATCCTTTTTCTTCTTGATTACTGTTTAAATACTTGGATTCAAATTATCCTTTACACCAGTTCTTACTGTGTCATAGGTGAGCAACTCGGATTTTTCATTAATAAAATATTCTTAGTTAATTGATTTTTGCCTTGTTTATTTTGGAGATTAAAATTTTGTTACATTTCTCCCTTTCCTTTCTTCTGGCCAAACCCTCCAATAAACTCTGCCAACATTCCTACAATTTCATGAGCTTTTGTTTTCTTATTATTCCATGAATATATGCCGGCTTTTAAATTATCCTCCTTTTTACATTAACAAATAGGAGGGCATTCATACACACCAGCTAGTATTCAGTAGGCTGTGATCTTTTTCTCCATTTGCTATGTACTAATGTGCTGTAAATATAAACCTTCAGATGGACACAGTATATACAACTTCTTCATTTTGTTGTGCACTCTCAAATTGTTCAAGTGGTTACTAGATATATAAGATGCTAATTTTATGACTTTGCTTTATATTCTGTTTTGTTTGAAAAAAATCTTTTTCAAACAAAGATCATGGATTTTTGACAAAATACTTATTTGTTACTGATGTTATGCACCCATTTGTGTTTTAATATTTATACATATTTTTATCTGTGTCACTATAAACAAATGGATTTATATGCATACATATATATGAACAAGTCTTTATCAGATTTCTGATGAAGTAAAAACAATCATTATCTAGTTAAACTTGCTTAAATTATTACAAATTTAAGTAATTAATACATATCATGTAATTATTTAACATATTTCTTGCCAAATAAGCAATTACAGTTGTTTTTCTAATAAGAGTTTAGTTTTATTTTTGAATTATGAATCTATATTTTTGCATGCACTCTTTAATAAAACTTATATAATTTCTTTATCATGAGTTTATATAATTAGACAACTTGGGTGATTGTTTATGTTCTCACATAACCCCATTTCATGGTAAAATAAATTGTAATGTATTGTTTGCAAAAGCTCTAATTCTTGCTATATGATGGTCTATATGATGTTCTGCTTTAACAGACTGAAGGTTAAAGATCTGTTATATAAATTCAAACTAGATGAAGTTTTCAATAAGGAACATTGTTCAATTTAAATGTCAGAAACCTGATATACTATTTTAAATAATCTATCAGAAATGTAAGAACTTTCAAATAAAGGGCAAGATGTAGCTAAGAGAAAATTGAAAAAAACATGAATAATTACAAATTTAATACATGAATTCCATTTTCTAAAACATTCCTTCACACATGGAGTTTCTTATGCAGAATATATTACGGTGTTTTTTGCTGTTGTTGCTTACTGAGTGCTCTTTGGTTACAGAGAATGGAATGAAAGTGTTGTTTTAATTAGTTAGTTTAAGATAGGAACTCACTATGTACTCCTGGATGGCCTTAAACTGAAAAAAAAAATCCTTTGCTGGGGCTTGTGAAGTTCTGGGCTTAAAGTTATAGATTGTCATGCCCAACTTTTCAAATTAATTTTTGTAATTTTTTTGTTGTTTTGGTTTTCAAGACAGGGTTTCTCTGTGTAACATCCCTAGTTGTCCTGGAAGTAGCTTATAGAATAAGCTGGCCTTGAACTCACAGAGATCCACCTGCCCCTGCCTCCTGAGTGCCGAGTGCTGGAATTAAAGGCTTGCACTGCTACCACCCAATTTCAAATGATTATTTTAAAATGTGCAAATAAATAGAATAATTAAGACCAATGTTCATCAATTTTGAGTGAAAGAAATGGGATTTGAAAACAAGTTTCATCTTCTCAAGTATCAATTTCTTTTTTTAAGTTACATGTATACTATTGACGGAGACTACTTGTTTGTTTTCTGACTGCCCCAGCTCAAAATAACCACAGAAAAATATATTATTTGCAATAATATTTGGTAAATAGCTTAAGTGTATTTGTAACTAGCTCTTATATCCCAAACTAACCCATCTCCATTAATCTGTACATCACTACAACTTTGTGGCCTACTGGCAACGTTTCGGCAGCCTCTGGTGGAGATGTGTGGCTCTGGCTCTGTCTACATGGCTTCTCTCTGACTCTTCCTTCTCTGTATCTGTTCCAGCCTGGCTTTACTCTGTTGAGCCATTGGCCGAAAGCAGTTTCTTTATAGCAACAAAAACATATTCACAGTATACACCACCTCATACATCAGTATATATGTGTGTTGTGGGTATTTTACATTAGTGCAAGGTTCAGGAGTGTCCAGAAAAAGAAAGTAGATTCTCTGGATTTGGAGTTAGTCATACTTGTGAGTCTGCTGACATGAGTGCTGGTAACTGAACTCACATCTTCTGAATATGCACTTTTAACTGGCAAGTCATCTCACTAGCTTCAAACATCATCTTTATAAACAGTGGCAATTTATAAGTCTTTGTTTACTATGACATTTTTATTTTTGCTTGAATTGTTTAATCTCTGTCTTTTTTTGGAAAATTTGACATACAAATTCTAGTAAGTGAGTTGGATGAAAATTTTAAGGATTTTGGAAACAGTTGAGGTTGTGGTACCTCCTATTTAACACAAGTAAAACTGAAAACTCTTAAAAATGGTTCCGTAAGATGCATTTTTGTGTTGATGTTTTCATGCTAACAATTATTAAAACCAGGCTTCAGTAGTGAAACAAAAAGGGAACAAAACTAAAACTTTCAAGAAGCCTGGGACACAATGTTTTCTAGTACCTAAAAGAAAGATGACATTTTTTTTTGGTGTTTTGAGACTGGGTTTCCCTGTAGCTTTGGAGCCTGTCTTGGGACTAGCTCTTGTAGATCAGGTTGGCCTCAAACTCATAAAGATCCATGTGCCCCTGCCTCCCGCGTGCTGGGATTAAAGGCGTGTGCCACCACTGCCTGGCTATGATGACATCTTTTATTTCTGTAAATTCATCAATCTCTACATGAAATAAATTTTTTCCTAATAAATTAGTATGTAATATACTTATGAGGTCCTGCCAACCAGTGTTATTTAATAACATAAATTAGAGAAGGAAAATATTTTTATTAAAAATTTTAATACGTTTTTTCTCATTTTATGCAGCTATTCCTGTTCTCCCTCTCCTTATCCTTCTTCCCCAACCCTGTCATCCACTCCTCAGAAAAGGTAAGACATCATCAAAGTCTGACCCCTCACTTATAGGCAAGACAAAGGTTACTCCCCTTTATTTAGACTGAGCAAGGTGTCCTTCCAAAAAGAATGTGTTCCATGATGCCAGTTGATACACTAGGGAGAAATCATGGTCCCACTACCAGTGGCCCCACAAACTGCCCAAGCATTTTGTTCCTATGCAGCTTCCCCACAGTCCAGAGTCAGTGAGCTCTCACTAGCTCCAATCTGCTGTTTCCATGGGTATCCCCATCATGGTCTTGACGTTTTTCCTCATATTATCACTTCTCCCTCTGTTGGACTGAACTACAGTAGCTCGGCACTGTGTTTTGCTATAGATCTCTGTATTTGCTTCCATCAGTTGCTGAAAACTCTTTTTACAAGGAAACAGTCACCTAGTACCCAAACCACACAAGAATAAAACTTAGAAAGAATTACAGACAAATCTCCCTCATGAATATTGATGTGAAAATATTTAGTAAAATATTGGCAAACTGAATCCAAGAACAAATCAAAAAAAATCATCCACCATGATCAAGTTGGCTTAATCCCACAGATGGAGGGATAATTTGACATATGAAAATGTATCAATGTATTCCATTATATAAACAAATTGAAAGAATAATACCATATGATCATCTTAATAGATGCTGAAAAAGCATTTGACAAAATTCAGCGCCCCTTCAAAATAAATGTCTTGGAGAGTTCAGGGATACAAGGAAAATCTTTTCTAATAGCAAGATATTATGGACACAGGTATTTTATTATTTTTATACTATCTAAAGATTCATGTCTGGAGTCAGAACAGACTTTTCCCTTTATTTGTGAGTTGATAACATCACTAGATTCAAGTACCCTTTACATGATGACAAATGTATAGTGACATAATCTCTACTAAGTTCTAGGCTGGAGGACCCAATTATTTAATATACACATTTATCAAGATAAAACTTTAAATGATTTCTTTCCTTTTTAATTTTCAGTGTGTGTACACTGGCTTTGCTTACATAGATGTCTATGTGAGGGTGTCAGATCCCCTAGCACTGAAAGTTACAGATAGTTGTGAACTATCACTGTATTTCTGGGAGTTGAACTTCAGTTCTTTGAAAGAGTAGCCAGTGCAATTAACTGCTGAGACATCTTTCTATCCCTATTTACTATATTCTCCTGAAATTCACGTAACAGGCTTCTCTAAGCACCCAGTGTATTCTCCGGTAATAAGTCCTTTGATTAAAAGTCATTGCCTCACCATTATTTGTATAAGTTTAAACTTAAATAGAGATATTAGTTATGCCACTTAAAGTTGAAAATTCACTCCACCATCAACACCATCAAATGCATACATGCATATGTCTGATGTATATCCAAATAGCATATGGAAGCAATATGGCTATATCACTTATATATNATATATATGTGTGTGTGTGTGTGTGTGTGTGTGTGTAATTTCACATCTATCATCATATGTTTCTGTTTATAAGCAACACATCTGCACACTTGTATCTTCATTCAGATTTTTCTTCTTGCGCATGAATGCGTTGCATTTCTTCCAATGTAGATTCAATTGTTTTTAATTTATTTTGAATTTTTAATTTTTTTACAAACTGACCATAGTTTCAACCCCTTCTTCTCCTCCTACACTTCACCTCCTAAGTACTCCCAACTAGTCACCACCATCCAATCCTCCTCCTCCCTTACTATTCAGAAAGGGACAGGACTCCCATGGGCTCAGACAAAACATTGCGGATCAAGTCGAGGCAGAACTGAGCTCCTACCCTTGTATAAAGGCTGGAAGTTCTCCAAAGCCAACTAAACTAAGGTCCTGATATTACGGTTAGGAACTTTACAAACAAACCAAGCTACACAATTGTCCACACATATGCAGAGGGCCTAAGTTAGTCCTAAGCAGGCTCCCTAATTGTTGGTTCAGAGTCCATGAGCCCCCAGGAGCTCAGGTCAGTAGTCTCTGTGGTTTTCCCTTTCATGACCTTGACCCCTGACACCTACAATCCCTCCTCCCTTTCTTTAGGAGGACTCCCAAGCTCCACCCAGCACTTGGCTGTGGACCTCTGAATCTGCTTCCATCAGTTACTGTATAAATGCTCTCTGATGGCTAGGATAGTCACCAATCTGATTACGGTAGATGGCCAGTTGCTAGGAGACTTAGCTGGTGTCATGCTTGTGGATTTATGTGGGTTTCCCTAGCACCAGCTTTATCCCTAAACTCGAAATGGGCCTCCTATCTCTTTCTTTACTCCCCCCCTTCATCCCAATGACAACACATCTTCCTCATTCAGCCTGCCCAACCTGCTCCCTCAAATTTCCATCTCCCATCCCCCCATACTTACCCTCTGTTTTCCCAGTTGATCTCTTTGATTTCCCCTCCCCAGGGAAATCCAAGCATCCCTCTTTGGACCCTCCTTATTGTCTACCCTCTCTGAGGCTGTGGAGTGTAGGTTGGTTATCCTATAGTATACTCCTAATATCCACTTATGAATGAGTACGCCCCATATTTGTCTTTCTCTGACTGGGTTAACTCACTCAGCATTAGTTTTTGCTAATTCCATCCATTTGCTAGAAAAATTCATGATGTCACTGATTTTCTTACAGCTGAGTAATTGTCCACTGTTTAAATGTACCATAGTTTATTTATCCATTTTTTTTTTCAGATGAGGGGCATCTAAGGTATTTCCAGGTTCTGGCTATTACAAATAATGTTGCTCTAAACATAGTTGAACAAATGTCCTTGTGGTATGATTGAGCATCCTTTGAGTATGTGCCTAAGATTGGTATGGCTGTGTCTTGAGGTTAATTGATTTTTAAATTTCTGAGAAGCTGCCATACTGATTTCCAAAGTGGATGTACAAATTTGTACTCTAACCAGCAGTGGAGGAGTGTTCTTACTCCATATCTTCTCCAACATAAGCTATCATCAGTGTCTTTGATCTTAGTCATTCTGACAGGTTAAAGATGCTATTTCAGAAGGTTCTCAGTTTTAGGAGGTTCCATTTATTAATTGTCAATCTCAGTGTTTATGCTACTGGTGTTATAATCAGGAAGTATTTGCCTGTGCCAATGCTTAAATGATTTAAACACAAAACTTACAAAAAATACTTTCCAATAAATGTTTCATCTGAGCACATTTTCAAGATATGAAGTAGAACATCTGTTTGCTCTTTCTTGCAAAAAACACAGCCTGTACATATAAGACATATCCACAGGGAAAACTCATGATATCCAGGTTTCCCTTCAGGCTTTTCTGCTTGTCTGTTGTAACATAACCTAACAGCAATAAAGTACTATATTTATCACTCTTTTTAATATCAAGGACCCACATAGATGCTGTGACTGTTGTTATACTTTGCAATTCAACTGCTGAGAAGCCAAAAATAGGTGGTTTCTAGTGCCTTTTGGGTACAAGTCTAGCTAAGTTGCTGATTTCCATACTCAGCTAGAAAACCAGTGAGGAATGATTGAATAGGAACACTGTATTACAAATAAACAGACTGTGTGTATATACGCTAGTGTGCATACATAAAACTACTTTACATGGTTAAATAAATATATTTTCAATTTTATAATCACTTGTAAATTGAAAATTAACATTATAGGCATTTACAAATTAATGGAGAGTTTTTATTTAGCCTTAAAGCCTTCCTCACTAATTTTAATTTGCAAATCCATAGTGTCTCATCTATACCAGAAATGTAACATCTCCAGAGTCAGGGAATAGAACCATTCTATTTCCATTCTCTAGAAACAGCCATACATAGTCCATAGCTGCACTCCATCTCTGCACTTTCATTGTCTTGAGAATTTTGTGTAAGTGAATTGCACAATATGTAACATTTTTAGACAGGGTCGCACAATAATGTCTTTAGATAAGTTCAGGTTGGAGCACTTATCAATAGTTTATTGTTTTTATTTCTGAAGTGTTCTATTGTAAACACATATCTCACACTAACAACTGATGGTTTTTGACATTTGAGTTATTCTCAATTTTGGATTAGTATGAGTCTGATATTTCTGAATAAAATGTATCTGGGAATGTTATTTATATGTTGTATAGTGAGTATAAATTTTATATGTAGATTTTCAAATACTTTCCAGAATAGCTTTAGTAATTTACTTCCTCATTAGTCAAGTGTAATTCATATATTGTCTGTATTTTTGTCAGTATCCAAAATTATTTTATATAACTAAATTTAAAAAGAATCTTTGGTTGTTATGAGACTATATAACCAAAAAGAAAAACAATGGACCCATCAATTATTATGTTAATATTTGAGTACACATATACACACAGAGATAAATAGATAGATAGAAGATGATAGATGATAAGCAGGGTGTATGTGGTATATATATATAAACACGTGTATGCATGTAATAAAAATAATCAAAGAAAAATAGTGTAATTTTTGAAAATACAGGGTAATGTCAGAATTTTTAATTAGCAAGATCTGGCAGAAGGAAATACTATTTAAGATAGGCTCTTGACAATTTTTTCAGAAATAAATTCTACACTTCCTCATTTTCTACCATTTGTTTGCTCTAAGGTAACCAACTTTGCTCTACTTAACCCTAACCCTGCCATGATATTCTGTCTCCCTACAGCCACAAAATAATGAGCATGCTAACCATGAGCAGAAATTTCAGAAATCATGAAACAATTAAGTGTCTTGTTTTTATTTGTTTCTCATACATACTCACAGTGACATAAAGCGGAACCTAACAGTTGAGATCTTACCTGTCAGGTTTCTTCTCTGCAGAGGTTCCCCTTGACTTCTTACTGCAGCTTTAAAAAAGACAATAGCCATGCAATGTCTACAATAAAGGGATGGAGATTATGGGCAAACATTTCCTTTTGAGAATCTCTACAAGGGCAATATGATTTTTTCCTATATATCATACATTATCATGAATACTGCACAAATTTATGTTCAAAAGTTTATTACATCAGTATGAATTCAGAGATGTATTTTACATTTGGGTTTGCATTTTAATATTATTCATTTGTTTTGTAAAAATTGTTTCAGCTACAGTTACAGAAAACTCAGGTGACATATAATTCCACTAAATATGTCAGCTTCATTATGCCTTTTTTTTCACTTCTCATAGTCTGGGAGGCAACTGGTTCACAAGTATTTGTTAACACAGTCTTTGAACGAGACATGTCTTTAAGAAGTGCTCTTCAATTTAATTCTAGAATGGCTGTAGCAGACAAAACAGAGACATCAATATGCTTATTGGTACTGAAGTGTCAGATCTGGTTTATCTTACCTGAAAGACCAAGCAAATGTGTTCTCATTACTGTGAGAATATAAACAAATGTAAACACATCTATTTCTATATGTCATCCATAATTATCTTATAGTATTAAGGTAAAAAAGTGCTTATACTTATATTTATAATTCCAAGAAACATAATTCTGAGTTCTAATATTTGATAGGCTCTAATGGATTCAAAACAGTGAAACAGACATCATCTTTTCAATNATATATATAGGTAGCACAAGCCATGGGTTTATTAGACCAAATATGATATACTGAAAAGACTTTAATGTTAGAACGCAATTTACTCAGCATTTCTATCAAAATAATCTGCCTACGTATGTCTCACTTGTTTCTGTTTCACTTTTTGTTCAATTAAATTTCTGTCTGTAATTTCATCATGAGCAAATTATCATGACTAATACAGCTTCATTTAATAAACATTGAAATGATGTAATGTAGGTCACTGAACTATGCTCTTCCCTTTACCAGGATTATATCTTTTACTTTTTTACATGTGCTTTGGAAAAATTTGTCCCTATCACAAAAATAATATCTTAAGGTGCAATTGTCAGTATGTTTAAATCAATAAATAAATTTGGGAAGTAATAATAACTTATTGATATTTAGAAACGTGAATATCTTTGATTTCTTTCACAGTTTTAAACTTTTGGTATGTAAATTCTGTGCATTAACTAAGTATAAAACAGTCTTAGAATATCCAAGGTCAAAATGATGTACTTAACTAAAATTTAGATATCAGCAGGGCTACATTTTCTCTCAAAGATATAGGTTGAATATTATGTTTTCAGTTTCCGGTAGTAACTTGATTTATTTTGTTACTATTAATCTTTATCTTCATACCAACTATTGTCTATTAAGCACTTATGAGTTAATAGTTCTTCTTTCTTCAATATTTTAATATACTTCTGTTTATTTTGTGAATTAATATGACTGCATTTCTATAATCAAAATAAATAACAGAATAACCTTACGTGAAGAAAAGTTTATTTTGCTCACAGGTTCAATGATTTGAGCCCAAAGTGGGAAGAAACCATGGCGAAGCAGAAACGCTTACATTATGGTGGAACAAGAGACAGAAGGAATGTGGGTGTATATGAGATAGTTGACTCTTCATACTTTAATGTGCCTCTACCCCTGTTTATGTGATAGCACCGTAAGAAAGTAGTACATAAATTTTGTTTGAATTGGATATTTCCGGAAAATCCTCACAAATCCACCAAGAAATGTGTGACATAAATCTGCTGAGATATTCTAAATAAAGTCAGATGGACTTTGAAGAATAATAACCAAGATATTGACTCTGAGGTAACCCAGAATAATCTATATCTCTAACTCTTGTGAATAGTAATATGTATCATATTTTAGTTATTTGATAATTTTATATAATCTCTTTCAATAATATTCAGTATACAACTACTCCTTGATCAGTCCAAGCTTTTCTACCCATCCCATTTTCTGCCCTCCTTTATATTCCTTTATAACTTTCACGTTAACTGTTTCAGAATTTTACATTTAATCTCTCTCTCTCTCTCTCTCTCTCTCTCTGCATATGTGTGTGTGTGTGTGTGTGCAGTTGTGAATTCAAATGTAGAAATTAGAGACTGAGTTCAAGAGTTTTTTATTATTATGTATCCACCTAATTAGGTCTTGCCAGTTGGCTAATCTGACTGACCAGGCAAGGCTTTTGAACCACTCTGTCTTCATATATAAATTCTGAGATTATATAAATGAGCTATCCTGCCCAGATTTTTATTTGGACCATGGGTAATCAAAACACAGATCTCTATGCTTACAGATAGAGAACTTTAATGATAGAGTCAACTCCCCATCCTTGATTTAAAATTTTTAAAATTATAATTATTTAATATATTTGTATATTTCCATGGTTAGAGAGACTGCTGGAAAACACACATGGAAGTCAAAGGTCAGGAGTAAGAGATAAGAAAGAGAATGAGTAACAATAAATTTTGTTTGAGAACATCATTTTAAAACAGTGTGTGACATACTAATTAAAATGAAATTATTGAAAAATTATAGATTTTAACTGAATATTTTATTTTGAGGAATATAGAATTAAATCAGCTTCCATTTGTACTCCCATTATTGAGTCCATTACCTCATAGGTTAATGATTTCAGGATGAATTAAAATTATTATTATACTTTCATACTGAAAAACTTCGTAAGTCTATACCAGAGTTGGGAATATACAAACATGTATACATTATCCATGTATCAGAGTATTTCAAATCATAAAGTTAATTAAAAATAACACTATTTTATGTGTGTGTATGTATGTAATGGTAATGAGTGGTAAACAAAAAGCCATGGATTTGAAAAAGAGCATAAGATAAAAAAGTATTAACGCTTCACCATTTTTCTGGTTTACCTGTTATCATGTAATCCATACCACTGCTAGTCAACAAAATTTATAATTACGTATTTGTTTACATTTGGATGACAGAGTGATGATAACAAATCATGACACACCACAGAAAACTTAATGGAAATCTGTGGGATGCTAATTGTTCTTTACTATTGCTCTGTGATAATGTCTTACAAAAGCTCTTTAAAATGAGTCCAATAAGACATGGTGTAATTTTCTTGGTACTTTGGCTTCTGTACAACTTTTCTAAATGCTCTAAGAACAGTTAGTGTTAAGAAGCATGCTGCTAAAAGTGTGAGCTTTCTTTAGCACCTTGTAAAGGGAGAGTAGTCACCAAAAATTACAATACATTCTACAATAGCGTTTTACTAATCTGAGTCCATTTGTTCATATTTTACCTTACTCTGACTAGAAACATTCATGCATATTTGAATACAGGTCTGAGTTCTGAAATATGACCTTCGTGATTTTATTATTTTAATAATAGCGAAACAGCTAAGATAAAAAAAAATTTTTGAAAGAAAAAAAATTGAAGTCACCTTTTCAGTTTAGTGAACCTGGAAGCTGAAGAAAAGCAAGTAGAGAGAAACAATGCAAGCCATGTTAAAGCTGTATGAGAGACAAAAAGACAGTTCAAATGCAGAACCTGAACAAAAGAAGTCATTTGCATTACATAAGGAAATTATTTTAAAAGCAAGTTTATTAGCATGAGCCATCAGAAACAACAAAATATTTGGTTTTCTATTAAGTACATTTGCTTAGTTGAACTTTATTTTTTAAAAGAGTATGTGTTGTTAGTTAAACAATGTTTTCAATTTTCAATTGTTAATATTGTTTTAAAATCTTAAAAGTTAACTAAATTTACAATGATAATATATTAAAAATAATACTGATAAAATGCATCTGGAGTTAAAATGTAGATGTAATAGATCACACAAACACCTATAAATAAATAAATACCCTATATTTTTAAAAATATTTTATTTTTCTTTTAGTTATAATTACATCATTTCCTCTTTCTATTCCTACCTTCATCCCTCCCATATACCTCTCAATGGTATCTCATATTCATGGTTTTTTGACTAATTGTTACATACACGTACGTGTATGTCAGATGCTTTACCTGTAAAATCTCACTATTATATTAATATGAATTTTATCATATATACTTATAGGTATTTTATATAATGAAAACAATTTAGCATAGTTGACATTTAATTCATGTATCTCTGGCTAATCAAAGTGAATTATAATTTTATTTTATTTTAACTGAGTAACTCTGGTTACTCAGCTTTCTGAGATAATATCTACATAGTCATTTTATCTTTTGATGATATGTTCATCATTTCAGCCTTCCTGTGCCTCCCCCTCCAGATACTCCTTCTTTCTTTCTCTTAGATTTGTAGTCTTTTGTTACACTAATGGTTGCTGTACACATAATCTTTACATATTACTAGTATATTTGCAAATACAGCTTTTTCAATGTATATAATGTTACTGTTATGTATGTTTTCAAGGGTGATCACTTGATATTAGATAATCAGTTCCTTTGATTTTCCCAAGGAAGAATATTTCCCCCACTCCAAGAATTCTATTTATTTTTTATTATTTTGGTTTTATTTTGTTTTTGGTAAGAATGAGAAATTGTGTTCTTTCCCCTATCCATTTTGATATACCCATTGTTCTTGGGTTTATTTCATTTACATTTACAATCTATTAGCTGTTACAGAAAGGTTCTGTAACAAAACTTTATTTTATTTTTCTTAAATAGTATATAAGCCAATCTTATATTCATTTTGGACAATATGACAAAATTCGAGCTAAAATGACTTTGGTAGTTTATAATTCAAGACTAAGGTTAGACTGACTTTCCTTAAAAATGGACTGAAGACATTTTCTGCTAGAAGACATTTTCTACTAGCCACATAGTTGAAAAGCTATTGAAAGCTAAAACTACTTCATATGAATTAGATGTTCTTAGGATTGCAGAAGGTAAAAAAAAATTTCATCACTTTAAATATGGTTTTCTCACCTGTTTACCCTAGCATATTCTGACAGCAACTGTGAGCCCTTTTAGAATGGGAGATAAGTAAATTTTGGGTGTGTTAACTCAGTGAGATTTTAAGGTAGTGTGTTAGTGTATTACAACCCACTAAATCACAATGTTGTATATCTTCAGTTACTTTAAATGTGTTTTGTAGGCACAAAAAAGTTACAAGAACACCATTAATTTGATCCTAAAACTTATTGTCTAGTTTATTTTTATTCTATTGATTTTTTCTGTATTATTTTCTCCATGTGGTACTCCATATTGAAATGTTTTTTATAACTTCATTGAAACACATGTTGAATATTCATTTGTAACTAAATAACTAAAATGAATTGATAGTAAATGTTTGGATTATGGATATATTTTTCTTGAGTTTAGAAAGATGTCAAGTTGGTATTATTATGCTAGAAATGAGCAACATAAAATCACAATGGAAGATAAACTAGAGAAAATAATAAGTGCTTCAGAGACACTTATAGATTGAGTAGTAAAGATATTTCAAAGGGGAACATCATGGACTGTCAAAATTAAAAGAATATGACACATAGAATTCTATGCATTAATTAATGAACATTGAATTGGTGATTACACTCACTGCACTATAGAAGTTTCCATCATTTCTACATATTATACTGACTCCTTGGTCTATCATGCTAAAATATACTATATCTGTATTACAATTATGATTTTTGCATATTAAATATTTTCTGATTAAGCAAAGAAAACTGTGAGGTCTGAAAAATGGTTCAACAAATCAGTGTTTGCTGGGTAAGTCTGACAATGTGAGTTCGATCTCTAGTGTTCACTTTAAGTCTGACAGCCTGAGTTCAATCTCAAGAACCAATGTCTATATAAGAACTGATGCTTAATATTGAAAAAATAGAAATTATTATATATTATTATGAAAAATAAACATTACAGTTAATATTACTCTTTTTTCTTATCATTTTTCATTCTTTCATTTTTCTTTTGAAAGGCAAAGGATTTAGCCTGTGGTGTAAATGAAGAGGAGACAAAGGTCATTATTTCCACAGGATAGTAGCTTTCTCCCTACAGAGACCAGTGTTCATCAATCGGGGTCATTTGATCATGACACTGATGCAGAAATCAGTGAAACAGAAAACAGTTTTAGTGGAAAGGTGCTGCATTCTTAACAGTAGGTTTCATTACTAAATCCCTCTAAAATTGGGAGGGCAAATTTCAGTTTAGGAAGGTTAATTAAAAATTGGATAAATATAGATATTTTCCCTAGAGCTGAATGAAATATCTCAAGTCTAAAATATTCATATATTAAACATCTATACATTGGCACAGATATTTTCATTATAGGTAAGATAAAATAGTATATACGGAAGTGGGATTGATTTTAATGTGATTTTGTCTTTTTTATACTTTGTGTTTGTCTTTGACATAAGTAAAATTAAACATGCTCATTAATTGCAGCACAAATATTCATATGTATATTATGACAAAATTTTGAAAAAAGACTAAATATTAAAGTGACATTTTACTAATAATTGCATATAGTGAGTAATTTTCACTTTTATTAAAGAAAAATTTAAAATATAGGTGTCTACATTCTTACCATAGCTCATTTTATTATATCTGTTTATTGTGTAATTATTGGAAAGCATATATTGTACCTGGCCAAATTTATAATAAAATAATGATTTTAGCCAATTATTTCTTGTTTCATTTATACTTATTTGTATGCATGTGTATATAAGTGTCTGACAAGGACATAGGTACTAGATAATCTGGAACTAGACATACCAAATGACCTGGGTGCTGGGTGTTGGGTGCTTGGTATTCTGGAAGAACAGTATACTTGTTCAACTATTGAGTTTTCTCTCTAGCCCTAGTATTATTTCTTTATTAGAATACATTTTGTTCATGTTAGAAGCTGGTAAAAAAAATGATACAAATATCTGTCCTGGTTTGAAAGAAAGTGGCCTCTAAAGGGAGAGGAAACTATTAGAAGGTGTGACCTTGTTGGAGGAAGTGTGTCACTGTGAGGCCTCTTTTGCTTAAGCTTCCCTGAGTGTGGCAGTAGGGTGACCTTCTGTTGTTTACACTCTCAGCTCCAGTATCACATCTACCTTACCATTGTCATGCTCTCTTCCATGATGATAATGGACTGAACCTCAGAACTATAAGCAAGCGTCCTCAATTCCTCAACTTAATATTTTACTTTATAAGAATTGCTGTAGTCATGGTGTCTCTTCGCAGAAATAAAAACCCTTACTAAGACAGAAGTTGGTACCAGGGACTGGGGTATTGTAATAGGCCTGATCATGATATTGTTTGAAGTAATATGGACTTCAGTAGTTTGAGGTAGAAAGGCAGGTGAATGGTTTGAACTATGCTTAAAGGGTCATACGAGTAAGAACATGGGAGACAGTGATGCTGCCTGTAATTTGATGAACTTTCGAAGGCTGTATCAATAGGACTCAGAGCAGAATTTTATTATGATACCGAGAGCTCATTCATATGATATTTTGTTGAAGAAAGTGGCTGATTTTTGCCCTTGTCTGCATGAATCTACCTGAGGTTAAAGTGAAAAATTTTGGATTAATTACATTGGCAGAAGAAATTTCAAAAGAGCCTAGTATAGACTCTGTCATGTGGACATTAGTAGTAAGTCTAATGAAGATTTATCATGAACAGTAGCAATATCATCAGTGTAAATTACAAAATAAAATTTTGGATGTGACTTGAGCACTAAGAAGTAGAATAGAGCTAACCTCTGTCTATGTGTCTATTCATCAGTGAGGCTATAGGATGGGGCCAGTTGATGTGCCCTCTCCTCAGCTGCTCAAGGAACAAGCTGGGGCCATCTCCTTGGACACCTGGGA
>LOEQ01002706.1:272802-284475 GCA_001685075.1 Bramus lutescens
GTGTTACTTTCATTGGTTAATAAAGAAACTGCCTTGACCTTTTGATAGGCCAGATCTTAGGTGGATGGAGTAGACAGAACAGAATTCTGGGAGAAAGAAAGCCAAGTCAGGCAGACGGCATGACTCTCCTCTCCGACGGAGACACATAAAGCTCTGGCCCAAGATGGATGTAGGTTAGAATCTTACTGGCAAGCCACCACCTCGTGGTGCTACACACATTAATAGATATGGGTTAATTGAGATTAGAGAGTTAGTCAAGAAGAGGCTAGATATAATGGGCCAGGCAGTGCTTAAATGAATACAATTTGTATGTTGTTATTTCGGGTGTAAAGCTAATCATGTGGGAGCTGGGCCAGATGAAAAGCAGGCCAGCCCACTGCTCTGTTCACTACAAATATCAGTTCTCCTCCCTTGGGCTCCATACTAGGTCCCAAAACATAGCTTTATGGGAGACCAGGTTGCTCTTAGAAATTCCTGGTAAGACAAAGTCCACTGCCCCCATAACCCATTTAAAATCTTCCCAACAATCCTAGACTGCACACCCTCCTGTGCCCCCATCTTCCCTACCTTTGGCTCCATGTCCCAGTCTGCAATACTAGAAGAAGTCTTCTACTTCACTAGAGGCCAGACTCTATCGACTGACCCCCAGGTATACAAATTTAGAAGAATAGTTCTGCTTTACCAGAGGACAAGCTGAATCTAAGGACCCTAACACCAGCAGCTGTCTTGGAGACCAGGATAGTATTACAGACCCCAGAGGCCAGAAAAGTTCTAGGTACCATCTCCACTCTGCTCCATATCTTCTTCTACAACTTTAGAAGAAGACTTTGGCTTTACCAGAGGCCATTCCAGATACAGTGACCCCCAGCAGACTGAAGACAACCTAGTCACCAGAAACCTTAGCAATTTGGCAAATTTTCAGATAGGGGAGAGAAATCAAGGAACAAAACAACCATATTCAATGGCAGTCACAGGAATCCACATCTAGATGTGTAACCATTCAAGATCGAGATGTTTAAATGGCAGCATAAGAACACAATAAATTACAGAAAAGGCAAAACTAGAAAACAAAAGGCATCACTAGAGCACAGTTATCCTACAACAGCAAGACCTGAACAATTCAACTGATGTAAAAGAAAATGACCCTTAAAATTACTTTAAGTACATAATAGAGGTCCTTAAAGAGGATTTGAAAAATACCATAAAGAAACCAAAGAAAACACAAAAGAAAATTGGAAAATGGCCTATCCTCCTGTAACCTCATTGGAAAATGGCCTATCCTCCTGTAACCTCAGTGAAACTCTGAAACACAGCTTGTTCCAATACTGAGGGGATTTAAGAGGTGAGTGAACAGCCACACAGCAGGATGTCCCACCCTCTAGGTCCTCCCCAGTGGGATAAAACTCAGGCCAGCACCAAAACTCCCTAGGCTTTTCTAGTCAGCCAACAGGGAGTTGCCTGTAGACAGGCTCCCCCAAAACACAAACCCCTCCAGCCTACTAGCCACACACCACTCCTAAACCTACCTATCCTCCTGCAACCTAGGTGGAACTCTGAAGCACAGCTTGCTCCAATACTGAAAGGACTTAGTAGTTTAATGATCAGTCACAGAGTGGGATGCCCTACTCTCTAGGTCCTTGTAGTGAATGGGGGGAGCGGGCCCTGTTTTTCATCCTGCCCGGCTCCCGCATGGCTAGCTTATACCCTGAAATAACAACACACNTCTGCCCTATTTGGCTTTCTTTCCCCCAGCATTCTGTTCTGTCTACTCCACCCATTTAAGGGCCAGCCTATCAAAAGGGCCAAGGCAGTTTTTTTTTATTAACCAATGAAAGTAACACACAGACAGATGACCCTCCTACATTATTTCCCGTTTTTTTGTTTAAACAAAAAAGAAAGGCTTTAACTTTAACATAGTAAAATTACATATAACAGGTCCTCCCCAGTTGGACAAAACCCCAGGTCCCTTCCCCAACTCCCTCAGATTTCTAGCCAGCCAGCAGGGAGTTTCCTATGTCTAGGCTCCTGAAAAACCCAAATCCATCCACTGGACACCCTAAGCTAATAGCCACACCCCACCCCAAAGCTGAGAGCTCACTGTAATAATAAAGGAACCAAGATCTTGCTACAACACTGAGAAGATTAAGAGAGAGCACCAAGAGAGCAAGAAGATCAAGCAAGCAGGCATATAGAGCCCTCGGAGGCTTTCAGAGACAGACATTGACAGTACAGAGCAGACCAAGAAAACTCCCAAACACTCAGACAACCACTGCAAAGATTGGACAAAAACACTGTTACAGGGAGAGGGCCCTCTTGTTCTTCCTGGATATTGGGCTAAATTAGCACCAAAATAACCATACAGAAATTGTATTAATTAAATCACTGTGTGGCACATTATCTCTAACCTCTTATTGGATTACTCTCTCATCTTGATTTAACCAATTTCTATTAATCTGTATATAGCCATGTAGCAGCAGCTTACCAGGAAAGATTCTAACCAGCATTCATCTCAGGTGGGTGATCCATGGCATGTCTCTGACTCTGCTTTCTTCCTCCCAGAATTCAGTTCTGTCTTCTGTGACTACCTTAGTTCTGCCGTATCAACTAGGCCAAGGCAGTTTCTTTATTCAGTAACAGAAGGACTTCCTACACCAAGACACAAAGACATTGCAGGCCTCATTTGAAGGAAGAGATGGGTAAACACCAATGCAAGAATTCCTCCAACAACCTAAAAATCAATATGGTAACACCAGAAAACAGCAGTGACACAATAGGAAGACTTGATCATCCTACTCAGAATAAGTAGAATGAAATGACTTTAAACATAACTTTATGAAAATAATAGAGACCTTAGAAGGAAATGGAGAAGAAGACTAGCAAAAAATTGTTAGAAATTAATAAATCCCTCAAAGAAAACCAAGAAAAAAATCAAACAGGTGAAGCAAACAGTTTAAGACTTGAAGACTGAAATAGAGGTAATAAAAAAAAAACACAAAGAGAAGGAATTCTGGACATTGAAAATCTGGGTAAATGAACAGAAAATACAGAACAAGTATAATCAACAGAATTCAAGAGATAGAAGAAAGAATCTGAGGCAGTGGAGATAGTATAGAGGAAATAGACTCACTGGTCAAAGAAAATATTAAATCCAAAAAATTCTCAACAAAATTATCCAGAAAATTTGGGACACCATTATTCAGGCCTACTCCCTCTGTGGTCCCAGACTCATGACTGGCCTCACAGAGATCTCTGGTTCCTGCCTATTACCTCAGAGGTCCCAGATTCATGCCCAGTCTGGCAGCGGTCCTGGCTCAGGCCTAGTTCCTGAGAGGTCCTAAACTCACACCCAGACCCACAGGGGGCCTGACTTAGGTCTACTCCCTTGAAGATCCCAGATTCACATCCAGACACTCAGTGGACTGGCAAACTCATTTTATGAGTATAGTTATCCTGATACCAAAACCACACAAAGAGTCAACCAAGAAAGAAAATTACAGAATAGTCTCACTCATGAACATGGATGCAAAAATACTGGCAAACCAAATCCAAGAACATATTTCAAATAATCATCCACCATGACCAAGTCTGCTTCATCCCAGAGTTGCAGGGATGGTTCAACATACAAAAATCTATCAATGTAATTCATCATATAAATAAACTGAAAGAAAACAAAAACTACACTTCATCATTACATTAGATGCTGAAAAAGCATTTGACAAAATTCATCACCCCTTCATGATAAATGTCTTAGAGAGATTAGGAATACAAGGTACATATCTAAATATAATAAAAAGCAGTATACAGCAAGCCGACAACCAATATCAAATTAAATGGAGTGATACTCAAAGCGACCTCACTAAAATTGGGAACAAGACAAGGCTGTCCATTCTTTCCATATCTCTTCAACATAGTTTTTGAAGTTTCGGCAATATCATTAAGAGTGTGAAGGGAGATCAAGGGGATTCAAACTGGAAAGGAAGAAATCAAACTTTCATTATTTGCAGGTGATATGATTGTATATATAAATGACCCCAAAATCTCTAACAGAGAATGCCTACAGCTGATAAATACCTTCAGTTATTGTCAGGATACAAGATTAACTCAAAAATATCAATAGCCTTCTTACACACAAATGACAAAGAAGCTGAGAGGGAAATCAGAAAAACATCACCTTTCATAATAACCACAAATAACATAAAATATCTTGGGGTAAAACTAACCAAAGAAGTGAAATACATATTTGACAAGAACTTTAAGTCTTTGAAGAAAGAAATTGAAGAAGACACCAGAGAATGGAAAAGTCTCCCATGCTCTTGGATAGGAATGGCCAACATAGTAAAAATTGTAATCTTACCAAAAGCAATCTATAGATTCAAAGCAATCCCTTTAAAAAATCCCAATATATTTCTTTACAGAACTTGAAAGAACTATAATCAACTTCATATGGAAATACAATAACAACAAAAATCCCAGGATAACCAAAACAATCCTGTACAATAAAGGAACTTCTCAAGGTATCACCATCCATGACATCAAGCTCTATTTCAGAGATAAAGTAATGAAAACGGCTTGGTAACGGCATAAAAGCAGAGATGTTGACCAATGAAATCAAATTAAAGACCTGGATATTAATCACACAGCTATGAACAGGAGACCATTTCTAAAATATATCCCCAGTAGCACAGACACTGAGAGCAATAATAAATAAACAAGACCTCCTGAAACTGAGAAGCTTCTTTAAAGCAAAGTACAGAGTCAATAAGAATACTGAATGGGAAAAGATCTTTAACAGCACCACATCAGACAAAGGACTGAGCCTTATAATACATAAAGAACTCAAGAAATTAGACATTAAAATTCTAAATAAGCCAATTAAAAAATAGGGTACTGAACTAAACAGAAATTTCTTAACAAAAGAACCTCAAATGGCCAAAATATACTTAAGGAAATGTCCAACATCCTTTTCTATTAGGGAAATGCAAATCAAAACAACTCTGAGAAACCATCTTACACCTGTCAGAATGGCTAAGATCAAAAACATTATTGATAGCTTATGCTGGAAAGGAGGTGGAATAAGGGGAATACTCACTAATAGCTGATGGGAATGGAAACTGTACAATCACTTTGCAATTCAGTATGGTGGTTTCACAGAAAATTGGGAATCAACTTACTACAGGATCCAGCAATACCACTCTTGGGAATATACCCAAAAGTTGCTCAAACATACTAGAAAGGCATTTTTTAACTATGTTTATAGCAGCATTATTTGTAATAACCAGAACCTGGAAACAACCTAGATGCCTGTTAACCAAAGAATGGATAAAGAAAATGTGACACATTTACACATTAAAGTACTACTCAGCCTTAAAAAATAATGACATCTTGAATTTTGCATGAGAATGGATAGAATTAGAAAAGACTATCCTGAGTGAGGTAACCCAGACCCAAAAAGATGAATATGATATGTACTCACTCCTAAGTAGATACTAGCTATAAACAAAGGATATTGAATCCATAGTTCATGATCCTAAAGCAGGCAAGCAATGAGGTGAACCCAACGAGAAACATATATAGAACCACCTGAAAATTGGAAACAGAAAAGATCTCCTGGCATAATTGGGAGCAAGGGGGCAGGACAAGAAGGAAGGTTAGAAGGTGAAGAGGAGGGGTGAAGGGGAGGGATGAGGAGAACTGAAAGGAATAAAAAAGTTGAGAAAGAAGAACATAAATTAGAGCAAGAAAAGAGATATCTTGATTAAGGGACCCATTATAGGGTTAGCAGAAACCTGGCTCTACAGAAATTCCCAGGAATCCACAAGAATGGCCCCAGCTAATACCCTAAGCAATAGAGGAGAGGTTCCTGCTCTTGACTTGCCCTGTATTAAGACTGCCCTGTAATAAGATTATATTAAATATCACCATAGAATCATTGTCCAACAACAGATAGAAACAGAGGCAGAGACCCATATCAGAGTAGCACTGGACTAAGCTCCCAAGGTCCACTTGAAGAGTGGAAGGAATGAGAATATAAGCAAAGAGGTCAAGACCATAAAGGGTTCATCCACTGAAGCAGTTTATCTGGGCTAGGGAGCTCACCAACTCTAGCTGAACTAGGAAGAAAAAAGCATAAGATCAAACTAGTCCCTCTGAATATGCTTGACAGTTGCAGTGCTGCAGCTGTCTGAAGGGCCACTGGCAGTCATGGAATTATCTCTACTGCATGTACTGGCTTTTTGGGATCCTAGTCTCTTTGGGTGTATACTTTGCTCAGCATAGATATAGTAGGGAAAGCCTTTGATCTTCTGCAAATCAATGTGCCTACTCTTTTAGGATTATATGGTGTGGGGTAGGAGGGTATGTGGAGGGCATAGGAGGAGGGAGGGAGTGGGAATTTGAATTTTTATTTTTTAAAGAAATCTAATAAATTAATAAACAAATTAAAAAGAAAAACAGAAAAAAGAAATTGGAAAACATTAATAAATCCCTAAAACAAAGCCAAGAAAAAAAGAGATAAGCTGTGTTATATACCAGAAAATGCAAATAGAGGAATAAAGAACACACACACAGAGGAATTTGTGTGTTGGAGGAAGCTGCTTGTTGGTTCCCAGCTGCTCAGCCCCACAATAATCACACAGAAACCATATTATTTAAAACTTTGTTTGGCTCATTAGCTCTAGCTTTTTATTCGATAAATCTTACATATCCATTTAACCCATCTCCATTAATCTGTGTATCATGACGAGGTCATGGTCTGTCAGCAAATTTTCAGCGAGTCTGTCTCTGGTGGGGGCTCCATGGCTTCTCTCTCACTTGCCTCCTTTTTTCCAGCATTCAGTTTAGTTTTCTTTGCATAGCTTTGTTCCCCTATAGCTCTGTTATAGGCCCAAAACAATTCCTTTATTAACCAATGATGTTCACAGCATACAGATTGGAATTCCACATCAATCATGGAAAAGGAAAATCTGGATAGGCAAGCAATAATTACAAATGCAAGCTTCACCAACAAAATGTAAAATAAAGAAGACAGAATCTCAGGCATTGAAGACATGATAGAGGAAATAGATTCATCAATAAAATAACACAATAAATCTAAAAAATTGCTAACACAAAACATCTAGGAAATCTGTGATACTATGAAAAAGCCAAACATAAAAATAATAGGAATAGAAAAATAAACTCAGCTTTAAAACTCAGAGAATGTATTTAACAAAATCAAAGAAGAAAAATTTCCCAATGTAAATAAGGACATATCTATAAATGGATAAGAAGCTTACAACAAACCACAGAGACTGAATTCAAAAGAAAAATCTCTTGCCAAATAATAATCAAACCATTAAGCATAATGACAGAATAAAAATTATTAAAAGCAGCAAGTGAAAAATGCCAACTATCATAAAAATCCAGATGTGTTAGAATCACACCTGGCTTTTCAAAAGAGACTGAAAAATCCAGAAGTGCTTGGACCAACGTCATGAAGACTCTAAGAGACCAAGGATGGTAGCCCAAACTGCTATATCCAGCAAAACTGTCAATCACCATGAGGAAAATAAGATATTCTATGACAAAGTCAAATTTAAACAATATCTATCTGCAAATCCAGCCATATGAAAGGTACTAAAAGGAAAGCTCCAGTCCTACAAATTAACAATTCTCACAAAACACAGGAAATAGATAATCTCAAACCATCAAAACCTAAAGATGGGAAACACACACGCAATACTACCACCAACAAAATAATAGGAATTAACAATCATAACAATCTTTAGTCATAAATGTCATTCAATCTCAATGGGCTCATTTAGCATAGTCAGAGGCTAATGAGTTGGATACAAAACCAGATGGATCCTCAACATCAAAAATAGGCATTACCTCAGAGTAAGGGGTTGAAAATGGATTTTCTAAATAAATGTAAATAAGCAAGCTAATGTAGATATCCACATATCAAATAAAATAGATTTCCAAAATAATTATTCAAAAGAGGTGGATAAAGGTATTACATATTCATCAAAGGAAAAATACACTGAGATGATATCTCAATTTTTAATATCTTTGCCTCAATTGTAAGGGCCCCTATATTTGCAAAGAAATGATAACAAAAATAACTACACTGATCAAGTTTTCAACACAGTATAACCTCACACAATAATCCTGGGACATTTTCACACCTGAATCCTGCCAATAGACAGGTAGTCCAGACAGAAACTACACTGAAATAATGCACTAACAAAAACTGTGACTCAAATGGAACCTAATAGATTACTACAGATCATTCCACCCAAACATGAAAAAATATTTACCATTCTTAACCCTTCATGGAACCTTTTCCAAAATTGACCACATACTCAACCCTAAAGCAATTCTCAATAGATATAAAATATTTATATAAGCTTCTATATCTCATCAGATTGCCATGGATTAAAAGTAGTTTTAAATTAAACAAGACTAACAACAGAAAGCCTACAAATTCATGAAAACTGAATAACTCTCTACTGAGTTACCTCTGGTTTAAGGGAAAAAAGTACAGAAGTTAAAGACTTTATAGAATAAAATGAAAATGAAAGCACAACATATCCAAACTTCTGGGATACAATGAAAATGGTCATAAGAAGAAAGTTCATAGTACTAGTGGCCTTCATGATGAATTTGGAGAAATCTAATTCTACCAACTTAATAGCACACCAAAAGCTCTAAAAGGAAAATAAGCAAACAAGCTAAGAGTATACTGCAGGAAATAATCAAACTGATGGATGAAATCAATAAAATAGAAACAAAGAGTAAAATACAAAAATCAATGAAAAAAGACTTGATTCCCTGAGAAAACTAATATATANGAATAGCCTAATCAACAAAAGGGGAACATAAGATCTAAGGAACTACAGAAAATAATTTCATTATATTTCAAAAGCTTGCACTTCACAAAATTCACAAAATCTAAAATAAATAGACAAATTTCTTGACAGATATCACTTACCAAAGTTAAATCAAAATCAGATAAACAGTTAAATAAACAGATAGACTAATAACACCTAAGGACAAAGAAACTGTCATTAAAAATCTCCCATTCAATAAAAGCCCAGGGCCAGATATTTTAAGTGTAGAATTCCACCCCAATTTCAAAGAAGAGCTAAGATCAATACTGTAAATATTCCATAAAATAGAAATATAAAAAACAGTTTCAAATTTTTTCTCGTAGGGCATAATCACCCAGATACATAAACCACACAAAGACTCAATAAACAAGGGGAAAGACATAACAAGTTCACTTATAAACATAGATACAAAATACTCAATAATATACTAGCAAACCCAATCCAAGGACACATCAAAAAGATTACCTACCATGACAAAATAGGCTACATTCCAGAAATGCAGGAATGTTAATAATAAGAAAATCTGTCAATGTAATCCACCATATAAACAAACTGAAAGAAAAAAAATGATCATCTCCATACATGCTGAAAAAAATCCTTGAAAAAATCCAACACCCCTTCATGTTAAAAGTATTTGAGATATCAGTGATAAAAGGGACTTACCTAACACTAATAAAAGCAATATGCAGCATTCCAATTACCAACATTGAATCAAATGGAGACAAACCCAAAACATTTTCAATAGAACCAGGAGCAAGACAAAGTTGTTTACTCTCTCCAAAAATATTTAATATAGTACTTGAAATTCTAGCCAGAGCAATAAGACAATGAAAGAAAATATTGAGGATATAATTTGGAAAGGAAGAAGTCAAAGTATTTTTATTTGCAAATTATATTATAGTACATATAAGTCACCCCTAAAATTCTATTAGAGAACTCAAACAACTAATAAACATTTTTAGTTACTTGGTATTTGGATACAAGATTAACTAAAGCAAACAAGCAAACAAACAATAAAAAAACAGTAGCTGTTCTGTACTTCAATATAGAAATGATAAATGGGTACTGAATGCTATCAAAGAGTCAACAACCTTTACAAAAGCCTCAAATTGTATAAAATATCTTGGGGTAAATACAAGCAAGCAAATAAAAGACCTGTGTAACAAGAACTTCAAGTTTTAGAAGAAGGAAATTGAAAAGATCAGAAGGTAGAAAAATCTCCCATGTTCACAGATCGGAAGAATTCACATAGGAAAAATGGCCAACTTACCAAAAACAATCTGCAGATTCTATAAAATCCCCATTAATATCCCAACACAGTGCTTTACAGAGCTTGAAGGAACAATATCCAATTTCATATGAAAAAATAAAATATCTAGGAACAATGCTGTACTATAGAGAAACATCTCAATGTATCATCATCCCAGACTGCAAGCTCTATTATAGACCTATTGTAATAAAAACCTCACAGTATTAGCATAAAAACAGTTGGATTAATGGATTCAAATTGAAGACCCTGACAAATACCCAAACACCTATGGATATTTTATTTTATACAACAAGGAAAAAATATACAATGGAAAAATGAAAACATCTTAAGCAATTGGAACTGGTCTAACTGCATGTCAACATGTAGAAGGCTGCAAAACAATCCATATCTCCATATCTAATACCCCGCACAAAACTGAAGTCCTAGTGCTTCAAAGAACTCATTATAAATTCATATGCAAAGAACCTAATATTCAAGATGTCGTTAATTTTTTCTGCTGTGTAGTACTTCATTGTGTAACTATACCACATTTTCCTTATCCATTCTTTGATCAAGGGGCATTTAGGATGTTTCCAGGTTCTGGTCATGACAAATAAAGCTGCTATGAACATAGTTGAGCACATGCCCTTGTGGCATGATTGTGCATCCTTTGGATATATACACAAAAGTGGTATTACTGGATTTTGAGGAAGGTTGTTTCCTAATCTTCTGAAAAATTGCCACAATGACATCCAAAGGGGTTGTACCAGCTTGCATTCCCACCAGCAATGTAGAAGTGTTCTCTTTTCCCCGCAGCCTCTCTAGCATAAGTTGTCATCACTGATTTTGTTAAATGCCATATTCTAGAGAGAAGAGGTTTCATGAATATACTGAATGGTTTAGGATGAAAACCTGGGAGATCAGGTATTGGGAACCAAGTAGGAGTGTACTGAAAAATACTATTGAAAAGGGGACAGATTTCAGAGTTAGGTAAAAATCTAGGACATGGGAACTTCCCAGGAATCTACAAAGGAAAGGAAGGACCAAAGCTTTGACTCCTAGTCATAGCAGATAGGTAGAGTGACTGGGCGTTTCCTCTGAGCAGATTGGTGTCTAGCCCAAGTATAATTAGAGTCTAAACGTGGCATCTAGCAACTAATGGAAACAGACGCCAACTCATAGTCAAACATTATGTGGAAATTGGTGAACCTAAAGAACAGGGGGCAACAGGATTGTAGGAGCACAAAAGGTCATTGATAACACAGGGGAATTTACTGAATCAGCTTATCTGGGCTCACAGTGGCTCACAGAGACTGAACTGACAAAAAGGGTGCCTGCTTGGGATTTACCAAGGCACTCTGCATATATGTTACAGTTGTGCAGCTTGGTCCTCTTGTGGGACTCCTAACAGTGAGAAGAGGGGCTACTTGAGACTATTTTACGGGCCTTTGGTACTCATATTGGGCCACCTTTCCCCACCTAAATATGTGGGAAATTGTTTTTTTTTCTTCTTTTTTTTTATTAAAAATTTCCACCTCCTCCCCTCCTCCCATT
>LOEQ01002706.1:302889-325234 GCA_001685075.1 Bramus lutescens
ATGGGCCAATCAGTTTTATAACTTATGGAGATCTCTGTGTGAATTTTCTTTGGGACATGTCGGCTGTGGGGTACTGGGTGGGACAGAAACCCCAACAAACAGCCCAGCCCTCTTTACAGCCTTCTGAGTACTAGGATTAAAGACATGTGCCACCACCACCCTTAATCAATAATTTTTCTTATATTATAAAATTTTACAGTATTAGAGTTAACACACTTTCTTTTTATCTAGATAAAAAGGTGGAAATGTTTTAGAATAATCTTTTTGCACACTGTGAAAATGTTTTTTTGCTAATGTGCCTTCTGATTAGTTTTATAAAGCGTTAAATAGTCAGTCTCTAGGCAGGAGGCACAGACAGCACTTCCAGGCGCAGAGTCGAATCTGGAATGATAAAGGGTAAAGAAGCTAGCCAGATGTGGAATGGTTTGGACACACAAAATGAAATAAGGGTAAAAGTCACATGATGGAACATTAATAAAAATATGGGTTAACTTAAGTTACAAGTGCTAGTTAACAACAAATCTAAGCTATAGGCTGAGCTTTCACAATGCATAAGAAGTCTCCATGTCATCATTTGTGGGCTGGAAGTGCTGATGAGAAGTCCAACTACAGTAGCAGAAACTGTTATTAAGATGTGTTGTATAAGGAAATTGTATATTTTCAATAAAAAAGAAAATCCCAAGGTGTATAGAATTGCTTTGCAATATTTGTAAAAACTTTGAAGCTATAAAAAATCTCACAATGTAATTAACCTAATTTATTATTTCCTTTGAATATGAATGCACTGTTTTGTATGCATTAGGAAAGTTTCATTTCTGAGCTAGGAGTATCTCATCTCTCTTTTCCTAGACTCTTCAGAATAATTAAATATCATTTAGTACCATTTATAGAAAACTGGAACTTCAGGGAAAATGTAAACAAGTGATGGAAGTTTATTACAGAAAATTAATTTTAAAGATGGCATGTGAGCACAATTTAGCTATATTTGATCCGGGTTTGCATAATGTTTTCAGTTGAAAGGCATCCTAATATTTCATATGCTTGGTTGTTAATACAGACATGATGGAAAGTGGACATTCCAGGAAGTGATTGTATAATGAAAGATATGCCTTCATATGGTGGGTTATCTCATTGATAAACTTTTAAATTTGTGAACTTAGATGAACTTTCAAGGTAGTAAAGCCTAGCAGGTGCATAAGTATGTATCTTTAATCTATCTATGCATCTATCTGTCTGTTTGTCTATCATCATCATCAACTAATCAACTGTCTATCTTTCTTTTTCCACCAAGTTTAGCCTCCCACTCTTTCTCTCTTACTTGCTGCTTTATTCTATGAGGTTTCCTGCCTCTTCTTACCAATGTACCAGTCATCAGAATGATCTTTTCACATTTTTCTAGGCCAATATATAACTCAGAGGAAAAAAATCAAAATGTGAGCCAAATTATTTATTTCTCATTCAATATCTTATTCTCAGGAATGTTAGCATAGAGTTGGGGAACAGACTAACACAATGTTAGAATGAAGGAGCTTTCTCTCCTCTGACATGAATGGCATATCGTCCTTTTCCCTGTATGTTCAATAGTTTTTCATGCATAGTGACAATCAAACTGAAAATAGAATACAGGAACAGAGATGCCTACCTTTTGTGTGTATCCACAGAAGGAACAGGAATCATTCACAAGAAGCTGATGAGAGATTCGAAGGTTCAATTTTTCTTACTAGACTTGTGTTTTGGCCTCAGCATTTAGGATGGATGCCTTATATCTGTGTCATTAGTTTAATAAGAACAGATCATTCATCTTTATGTGATTAATAGCATGGTTCATAGTTTTTCAAATTGTAACATGTTATATAAATTATATATACTATGGACATTAGTGCTCTAATATCCCTAATATAGTGTGACATCATCTTAAGGGACAATGTTATCACCACCCAATGTAGAACTTTAAATCTTCATCTAATGCTTAATTAACAAAAACAGTATACACAATATCATGAAGAGTTTAATAACATAGTATCATGAAAGAGGGAATTATGTAACTCAAGATCTTTTATTGAAATGGAAAGAAAATCCACAAGGAAAGACTACCACTCAACAGTTCCACTTACTAAAATTGGGACATGCAAAAAAAAGTCTTATAGGACTCTGCTTTTCCTAATCAAAACGAAGCATTGTACCATTGAAACAATTAGCAGTCCTATACAACAGAAAGCTTATCAAATATGACAGTTTTATGATTTTGTGAATGATATGTGTTCTAAATTTAAGATCTTTTATAGCAAAAGATTATACTGATTCTAACTGTCAGAAGCTTACAAGTTTCTCTGCAAAAAATGAAAATCTCTAGAAGTTTTGAATAATCACTAAGCCAATAAGAAATAACAACTTACTGAACATTGTAATGAATTATATACATTAAATTCTAGATGAAAATGATAAGATTAGAATAATTTTTAAGTCAACATTTTGCATAAAATTAAGTATGTAGGTAAGTGGCTATAAACAAATATCATTTAAAATAATTTATTTGGATTAAATATTTTTTGAATAATGTAATGTATTAAAGAAATTTAATTTAAGTAAATAATAATTTCTTTGTTAATGAAAGGTACTTTTCAATCTACCAAAAGAGAAATATGAACACCAACCCAGTAATAAAACTTTGACCTACAATATACTCAGCCTGCAAGATATACTAGGGTAAGAGTGGCATAGAACCTATGTGAATAACCCACCAATTCCTGAGTTGTCTTAGTTCCACTCCATTAGATGGAACCCATACGTATCACTGTTTGTATAATGGTGAATCAGAAATTGAAGAGTCCAAGATCAAGGCTAAAACCAGAAACTACTGGTTAAAAATGAATATAACAATAAAATGACTCCTAATGACATTCTGCTATACTCAAAGATCAGTTCCTTATTCAATCATCATTAGAGAGTCTTCTCCCAGAAACATATGGGAAGATATGTAGAGACCCATAGCCAGACTTTAAAGAGAATCCTTGGAAGACAGAACTAAATTGGGTGTATCTATTGAATTCCTTCCCTCATAGCTAAATGAAAGACACAGAAGAGAAGACAGAAAGTCTGCAAGAACCAGAGGTTATGGAGGACATCAGGAGAATAAGGGTCTATGAATTACTTTACAAAGATTCATATGAACTCAGAGACACTGATGCAGCACGAACTGGGCCTACAAAGTTCTACACCAGGACTTCTGCATATATATCATAGCTTTCATCTTAGTATTTTTATAAGACTACTGAGCATGTTAATGACTGGGTCTCTGATTATTTGCCTACATTTGGAGCTATTTTGCTTTCTTTGAATTAACTTGTCCTGGTTCCATATGATGGTTTTTGTTTTATCTTATATTTTGTCATGTTAAAAAAGAAAGATAAAAGTTCAATATTACTTTATGGTTTTTTTTTAAGTTTGGAACTCATGATATTCTACATGAAGTTAAATTTGGTATGCAGATGTATGTTGTCTTGAACTTCTACAGAAGTTAGAAACAAGAGCATTTTGGATTGAGGGTAATTACTCAACCAACTGAGCTTCTTCCCCAGAACTCAGAATATTTTTCTTTATGGCTTTGCAATTTCACAATAGTTAGTTTTTTGTGGTTGCTTTTTGTTTGTTTGTTTTCTAATTATAGTTACTCCCTCATTCTTATGAGAATATTATACATGTTTCATTTAAATTTCCTACTAAGACAAATTCCTTTACTACTTGTTTTTGCTGACACATCTATTCTATATCTCTTAATAATGTTTGCATCTAGTAGTGACACCAATACCCATACTAATGAGACAGTTGACATCAAGTAACTACAGACATCTTTGGATTACACACTGTGTTGTCTAAGATCAACTCTCAGGAGTAAAATAGGAATTCATAAAGCTCCCTTAAGCAAACAGAAGTGGAAATGATTGGTCTAAGTAATATATTATTCCATTAATTCATAGACATGTTGCCTTTGTGCTGCTTTTAATACATATACACTTTATGAATGGAAATTCAATGACAGGAAAATTGGTTCAACCTTACAATTAAATTTTTAATTGTTACAAATTCATGGAGCCAGTGGATCACGAAATACCAAAGTAAACACACTTTATATCGTAAAGAGAATAATAATAGTTACTTCAATATAAACTAGAAATAATCATGTAGAGTGGAGTCCAAATAAAATGCCATAACTGCCATAAGGAACCTTTTGAACTTCTATGGTATAACTAGTTAGAACATTCAGAAAACAAGGAAACCAACCCTGTGGTCCTCCTTCTTAGAGTTGGTCACAGGAACAGGAGATAAAGTAAGCATTCAGATATAACTAAACTTCAAATAAACCCTTAATGTTTTCCTCCTATCAATTTTTTTATATGATGTTTGCTTCAAGGAAGCAAAGGCCTCATCTACTTTAACACATATAAGTTGGTTCTTGGTTAAATGTCAAAAGGACCAGGTTAAGTCCACTACTTGGAGTTCTTACCGCTTAGCTTTCTGCTTGAAGCTAGAAGAGAGTGGGTTTTGTTTGCATGTTTGTGTTACTTTAGTGTTTTTCTTGTCTTTAGTTCTGCCTTTCACTAACAGACTCATATCAAGCACCAGAAAGGGATATAGCATTAATCTGACAATTGTGGCATACAATTATTGATGTTAACATAATCCAATTAATAAAACAACCTATTAAAATGTCAAAAATTTAATTTTATGCAAAAATAATAAAAACCAACCTCACTATACTTAATAAAAGTGTGGTAAAAAAATCTTATTCCTCCTTGACTGTTTTATTTCTACTCATAGAAATAGAAATAGGTCTTTCTCTACCATATGGAGAATCTTTTTTTAAAAAAATAAAATTATAGTTTATTTCAGTAAAACTAAAGGGTATAATAAAGATAGCTTTGGTGATATTAATATTTTGGCTTAATCTAAAATTTCAGAATGTGATAAGAATAGTAGATGTTTATAGGAGCTCTTTCTTTGTATCTCCAATAATAACTGTATAAAGTACTAGGTCTATACCCTGCTGATATTGTAATAGACTTTTGTGTCATTGTTGTAAACTTTCAAAAGAGCACCATGTCTTAGTAATGAAAACAACAATTTTCTTTATGTTCATTATTTTTCCTATGGAGATGCTGAAACTCAAAAGCATATTAACATATTTCAGCTGTTAGGAAATTACTTTTGATCCTTTTATACCAGAGAGTCATGAATGTACACCAGGGTACAAAGAGATGAGGTAAGTTTTGTACAAATAACTATTAATGTAAAGAATTTAACATGGTATTTGTTTAACTGATGGTACCAATACTTTTTCAAACAAGTACATAATTAATAAAATGTAATAATACTGCAAGCTTTGAGAATGAGTATCTAACCTGTGATTCACATTTGTAAAAATGAACATGAATCAAGTGAGAAAGAAAAAAATTATAAAGAAACTACTTGTGTTTCAAATGACTGGAAAACACTCCAAATAAAAGGAAACCAAACTGATATGTTGACAAATTCAAGGCATTAGTCAAATGCCATGTGGAAATTTTCTTATACTAGAATAAGTAAGTTAGCTATAATCAGGTAAATTTGGATTCTAAAATGTACACAGTGGTTCTAATATGTTGTGGAAATCACTTTTCTTATAATTTTCTGTTATTTTGCTTTAGTTACAATGTTTCATGGTATGAAATAATCCTCTGTTTATGCTGAATGTATATTACTTTAATATTTAATGAAGAATTGATTGGACGATAGCCAGGCAGAAATTATAGACAGGACAGCCAAATTAAGAATGATAGAGAGAAGGGTGGTGTCAGTGGAGTCACTAGGAGACACAGAGGAAGCAGGACATTCAGGAGCACAGGAAAGCTTTGAGTCACATGGCAAAACACAGATTAATAGAAAGGGGTTAATAGAGACTTTAAGAGCTAGTTAGAAGGAAGCCTGAGCTACAGATCGAGTGTTGCAATTAATAATTGTTTATAATCAGAATTTCCTGAGGTATAAATTATTTTTTCATCATGACACTTTGTTTATTTCTCTTCCATTATATTATACTTTTATATAATTTCTCACTGTAGTATCAGGATATTATACAAGTTTTAATCGCACATAGAATATCAGTTGTATCATAACCTTGTTGCAATTACTAAGGAAAATTGCTCCCATGTCTTTGTTAAGGACAAGTAGTGTGTATGTTTGTGTGTGTTAAAAGTAATTGCAAATTTTAGGTAAAAAGCTAATTTTGAGACTCACAAATATTTTAGATCAAATAGCTGTTGAATTTATAAAGCAAAGAAAAGAGAGCAGAATAAAATTAATGTATAAGACACATTACCATGCTAAAATAGTATATTTAGATTTTGATAAGATTCTTGTATATCCATGGGGAATGGTAATTTCAAAAGAAATTTTCAGGACATTTGAATTCATTTCCATGAAAAATTCTAATGAAAGACAGGCTGAGACATGCCTTCTTTCCTGTATCTGCATATATTTGATCGTGTATGTATCTGAGAATCAGCATCATATCTGATCTAGCACAAAGCTGGCAACGCCTCTGAAGATTTTTCAAAGCATGGCTTAAAGTGACTACCAAAATGACAGGCTTCATTTTCTCACGAAGCTTTTCAGAGCCCTGTAAATGCTCAGCTAAATGTTAGGAATTTGACAGACTGCACCTGCAAAGGGAATGTTTTATTTCTCAATTACTGTTCTGTAGACTCTATAATATTTAATCTTTTAAAACACAAGGGTAATACAGAGAAGATAAAGCTGAAAGGCTTATTTTCCAAAAGGCTGGGACCAAAACCTATCAAGCTAGAAAAACTAGACAGTTAATTTCCTTCAACCTTTGCAAAGGTAAGTTTGTCATACGCTTGTGACTACATCTGCCCTACTATAGATAATGTGAGACTGGATGTTTTCCAGACATCATTTCCTGGCTCGGCTCTGTCTGTTCAATAAGACATGATATTGTTCTGATAGAAAGTACTTTTTAAGGAGCAGCAAGGTATTCCTGACAGTGCAAAAAAACTAATCAGCATCTATGAAAATAAATGATACATTAGGCTGAAATAAAACTTAATTGTTTTAAACCTTCTAGTGAAGTCTCTATCAGCTCTGAATTAAAATATCAAACTGTTAAATAGTCTGAAAATAAATTGTTGCAAAGCTGTTTAGTCAGAATTAATGTCAATATCTCTTGACTGCTTTGGTTTAATAAAGTTTAGACTTAATACAAGTAAGAACAGATATAATGTTTTCTTTAAGAAAATTAATAAGTTGAGACTGTAAGATTCAATACAAGGCTGCTTGGTAGGAGATTATGCCTTCTATATATGAAAAGTAAGCAGCACCTAATCATATTCTCTGGGTTTAACCCCACACAGAGACAGTCAGTAGATCAAAATACTTGTAACTTAAATTCAGGCAATCTCTGCTGATGTGTATGAACACCTGTGATTTTTTTATAGCCATGTATAAAATAAAAATATGATTTGATTAGCGTTTGTATAAAAGTGAGTTTGTAATGAGTCATCTTCAATGTAAGTACTAATAGATTTTGACTTGTGCACATTTTTATTCTCTTTTGGAAAGAATGTTCATTAATTCATATTTTTTATTAATTTACAAGACAGTGGTCAGTTATCACATATATTAACAATCCGTAGAGTACATATAGAGTAGTATATAGGTAGAAATTTGCCTTGCCTAATAATACAAATAAATTTATATTCACTAATAAAGTGAAACTAACCACTTTCTTTTGATTGGGTAATGGGAAAGAAAATAATAAATCATTTGGAGTATGTTTTTATATTTTCATTTGTTTTACATTTAATTTTTGATAATTTCAAGTACAAATACTATACTTATATCATTTCATCACAACCCATTTCCTCACCAAGTCTTCTAATGCCCTCCACTCACTCTCAAATTCATGACCCATTCTTCTTTAATTATTGTTACATACTTACAGACAGACATGTATCTATAAATGCAACTTGAAGATTTCATTGAATATTTCTCATATATGTTTTTATTTAATGCTGCCCAATGGAGAAATCTATAATATTGAGGTGTTCATTTCTGCTGAAAACTGACTCTAGCTCTCTCAGAAGCCATTAATTTTCTGTTTTTCAATTAATATTACAATTATCTATTTTCTTTACACACTTTACACACATACACTCAATAATATACCTATGGAGATGAGAGGACAACTTACGAATTTTATTTCTTTCCTTCTACCAAGTAAGGTTCAAAGATTGAACCCCTGGTCTCTTTATTGGAAGGAAATGCTAACATCCGCAAAGCCCTTTAGTTGACCTATATTTTCTTTAATTAATATACAAACTAGAGGATTTTTATGCAAAATTCCACATGTTTGCTTAGTATGCTATACTTACTAATCTAACTAACTAGAGATTTATTTTCAAAAAGCATATTTTTATTTCATTGGGTTATATTTTAAATCTTGTTTTTTCGTATCAGAAAATGATATTTGATTTTTTTCTGTATTTTCACAAGAAAAAAATTATCAAAAATAACACTCAAATATAATATTTCTCTGTCATAAGTCAGTTCCTCTATTGCTAATGCCATCAATTATTGCATCTATTAGGATTCAGATACCATACGGGAGTATATACCTCACTTCTTAATGTTTGAATCTCCCACTTCAGCTTCATTCTAATTGATTTCCTTATAGACATCAAATATAGATACTAAATCAGAATGCTAATGGATTCCAAATTTGTGATAAATGTTAACATCCTTCCTTTCTGTCCCCTAGACACAGGCACTGTTACACATTAGTGAGCGAACAAGTTTATCTTTCTACCTGACTCTCTAAACATAATTGCTTCATCATGTTTTCTTAACTATGGGATTTATTTGATCTGCAATGTTATTTTTATGATTCATTTAGTCATATGTGATATTTTAATAAGGTGAGGATTACTTTTCATGAATTTGCTTTAGAGTTATTACAGTGCCAAAATTAGAGATATCAAATTTGTGTAATATAGTAATTTCTTTAAAAGGAGAGAAATATTGGCAGCTGTGTTATTCCAGAGTCTCAAAACACAGTGTGAGACAATTTCCAGTTCAGCAATCAGAAGCTTGTTGAGACATCAGGACTATAAAGTAAAATAATTTATTTTATCTGACAATGATAGATTTAAATTAGACTATAAATGAATTAGATATGTTGTAGATAATTAGTTTTCAAAATTCCACTTAACTGAGTTGTCAGGATTGCAATACAAATCAGATTTAAAAAAAAATATTTTCTGATTTTCCATGGCAAACAGGTGAGCCACCATTAGATAAATAAAATTACAAAATATAATTTAAAAATATATTCTTTGTAGTCTTTTAAAACATTATAAGCCAATTTAAAATATTTTAATATGACAATAGAATAAACAATGACTAATTGTGAAACAGGTTTACTCTTAAACCATGATTGTCCACACAGTGACACAAGGGACTTTGTGTCCTTAAAGTTTTATGTGAAATTAAGCTCTGAAATAATTTTGAGACTACAATTACGGGCATTAAATCTTTATAATTTAATTTAAAATAATATAATGGATTTTTAATTGTCTTTAAAATCAATGAATTTAAGATCCTCAGTTAATATAATAAATCTAAATATATCAAGTATAGTACTAAGAAATTATGGAAAATTTTTTAAAAAATTTTCACAGGTTTGTCATAAGTAGTCATAAATACATGCAATCCTTGTATTTGGTAGATAGGAGTAATAAAAGTAAGAAGTTCAGGCAAATACTCCAAATTATAACAATGCTACCAAGAGCCTAAGCTACGTGAAACTCTCCTCCTACATATCTATTATTTACCTATGTGTGAATGTATAGACACATGTAACATAGTGTGGATATATGAAAACAAACTACAGAAATTATAGACATTCTTCTCCTTCCATGATGTGGAAATTGTAGTTGGAATTCAGGTCAATAGGTTTGGCAACAAATGCCCTTACCTTCTGTCTTAGTTACTGTCCTGTTGCTACGAAGACACCCTATGACCAAGTCAAGTTTTATAAAAGGAAGAAATTAATGGGGAGTTTGCTTACAGATTCTGAGGCTGAGTCCATAATCATCACGGCAGGAAACACACGGTTTTGGAGCAGTAGCAGCTGCAAACTACATCCGGATCCAAAGGCTAACTGGGTCTGGCTTGCATTTTTTGTAACCCAGTGACATACCTCCTGAAAGGAGGCCACCTAATCTTTTCAGGCAGTTCCAGTTCCTCTTTTAAGAATTCAAATGTATGAGCCTAGAGGGAGTCATTTTCTTTTAAACCACTACACTCACTGAGCCTTTTTGTAAGCCCTTGTGTGTGTGAGAGAGAGAGCGTGTGCGTGGATGTGTGTGTGCTTGTGTTTCAGTAGTTCAGGTAACAGTCATCTTTGTCATTTTCAGCCCAGACACATTGTTTTGACATACAAGGAGATATGTGTATAGGTGCGAAGATATGTTTTAATTATATATTTATAAAATAATGGACATCAGTAAAACTGCTTATTCACAAATAAAAACTATGAAATTATGATCCTTTTTCTGTTTGATCTTTTAAATATAATATTAGTCTTATTTTCTTTTGAAGTTCTTATTTGTTGGTTGGATTTTATAGTTTTTCTTCAAAGGGCAACTACTGCATTGATGATGGGACATAAACATTTAATACATTGCAGCTAGGCCTGATAGAAGAGTATGTAGAAGAGCAATCACACTATGGACATGACAGTCTCTAGATCACCTTCACTCACCCAAAAGGTTACTTGTAGAGATACTGGTGCCAATACAGACATGAATAACCGAGAGAATGCCCTGTTTCTCACTTTTCCTTCCCCACTAATACTCAGTTATCAACAATATAATTTTTAGCCAAATCAGTTATCAACAATATAATTTTTAGCCAAATCAAGTGTATCAGTCAACTTGCCACAATTACTTGCTATGATTTTTATCCATAAAATTTGACATTAGAGGAACACATGCTGTAGGTCATGGTCATATACTTTTTGTCGAAAAGAAAACTATTCTCATACTTTCTGTATGACTGAAGCTGTCTATAAGCTTCACAATAGTCATATAGGTGCTGGAATTCCCAATAGGAACCATTCCAACCACTGTTTCCCCTCCTTTCTCTAATCTCAGTCCCCAATCTTCAGCACATTTCCTGGCGTTCCTCTCCATCCACTCCTCTGCCTCTCCAAAAACGGGAGGCCCCTCATGAATATCAACCAAGAATGGCATATCAAGTTGCAGGAATACCAGGCACATATCCTGATATTAAGGCTGGACAAGGCAACTTAGTCAAAGAATTGGGTCCCAAAAGCAGGCAGAAGACTCAGAGACAGCATATGCTCCCAGTGTCAGGAGCTCCACAAGAAGACCACGCTGCACAACTGTGACATAAATTCAGTGGGCTTTGGTCGGTCATATGAAGGCTCCCTGGTTGCCAATTGAGTCTCTGTAAGCCCCTGTGAGGCCACAGGTTAGATGATTTTTTTGGCGTTTTTTGTTGTTGGTGTCCTTGAGCGATCAGGGTACTACAATCCAGTAGCATGCCTGAATTCCGGAGCCCCATGTTTAACTATTAGTCTCGTATCTGTTCCCTTCAGTTGTTGAATGAAGCCTCTCTGGTGACAATTGTAACAATTGTGCAGGCACCAATTTATGATTGTAGCTGACTATTATTAGGAATCATTGCATTGATTTTTTCCAGTCTTGTTTGGTTCAAAGACTAGGCTCACAACCGAAAATACTGTTTTAATTTTAATTAATATTTAGTTTTGTCACCTTTTTGTTCTCTGCCTCTCTGTCTTACTATCTGTCTTATAGTCTGTCTTTCTGTGTGTCTCTCTTCTCTGTGTGTGTGTGTGTGTGTGTCTCTCTCTCTCCCTGTCTATCTATGCCTCTGTGTGTTTGAGTGTTTACTGTGAAAAATATCAATCTAATACTTACATTTAATACCTGAAAAGTTTCGGGACATAGTTCAACAGAATAGTATTTGACTAGGTTTAATCTCATTACAACAAAATTATATTAATATAGTTTATCACCATAAAATTATATTATGTTATAGTTCACTTGCTAGTTTAAAGCTAGTATATATACATGTATATAATTGGGGGTTTGTTCTAATGACCTTCACTAAATGAGAAAGCTGGGTAATGCTCAGCAAGTCTTTCCACAGAATATTCTTTCCTATTTGTGCCATAGACAAAATGAGTACAAGACTTTGAAATGTAAAGTTTTAGTTCATAAGTGTCATCCTGGTTAACTGTTTGGATACAGAATCCCATGAGGGAGTGTTAAAAACACAACACTCTGCCCTAAATCCCGAGTTTCTGATTTGTTGGTCTGAGATGCAGGTTGAGAACATTTCTGATGGGGATTTTTAGGAGCACATGCTGGAAAACTAAATTGAAAAATAGAAAATATAACTTTTTGTTTTATTTTATTTTACCCCATGTAGCACTTATATAGTTGCTTAAATCTGCTGCACTTATAGTATGTTTAAAAACGTTAAGAATTTTTTCCTTCAAGTTTTAATTTTTGCTTTCTGTTTGTGCCATTCTCTGAAATCTCTTGCATGTCTTAATAGGATTTAACCTTTGTTTCTCTTATTTTTCTCCACATGTGTTGTTGCCTTTACTGTACTAATATCCACTCCTTCTCATACTCAATTCAAACAGCCCCTCCTCAGCATCTTTTATTCCTGGTGACAGCAGCCCTTAGCCCATTCATGTTTAGTTGGTGTATCTGACTAGTGTTTGTGATTATGGAAATACTCTGCTCTCACCATTGCTTCCAGGTACAGTAACCTAAATCAAAAGAAGAATGCTGTCTACAACTCAGACCCAGCCAGTCAGTGCAGGATACAGATACACAATATACATGCCTAGGAAGACACAATCATTGACTGATGATAAATTAACCAAGTGATAGAAATATATATAAACAGACATCATCCTTCTAATGAGAATTCTCCACACAGCTTCTCTTTTCTCAATATAAATATGAATGCTTTCAAATGCCCTACAAGTCCCCAGACATTTCACATTCTCCAGTCCTATGCATATAGGCATCATTCTACTTCCCTCTCTGTCTTTCATTTCGTTTAAAGATCAGGTGCGTTTTCGAGCTCTCACATTTTAATGCTGTGTAAAGTTTTGCTCACTGGATCCCATTGATTGGATTTGCAAATAGTCAGTCATTATTGTAGTTGCCATTTTTAAATTAGTATTGATCTGTTATTTCTCAAATTAAAAGAAGACTTTCCATTCCTGATAATTTCTTGTCCATCTCTTTCACCAGGAGTGATCAGTTTTAATTTTGTTAAAAAGAACCCATTGCTGATGCATTCTCCCTTGTTATGAATTCCAAGCATGTTTTGTTTTTATTTTCCTGAGTCTGAAAGCACAATTACAAAGCTAAAATACCTTCATAAATGCTTCAAAGACTAGGTTTCCCTTTTATGCAATTGTGATGTTGCTATCTCTTTTCTACTTTTTCTTACTTTCAATTTCAGTGAGATTACTAAAATGTTATCTATATAATGTATTTGAAATATTCTCTATTACACAAATAGTATAAAAATAATATTGAAAGGTACCAGATAATTTCATTTAAGTGAAATATTATTATATGATATGTATATAATATTATATGTAATTTATAATTATATAATTATATATAATATAATAATATTATTGCTTCTTGACAGAATATTTTAATAGAGAAAAAGACATATATATTACTTATTTTATCTTTATCACTTAAATAATATGTTTAAATTATTAGTCTATTCCAATTACCTTGCAGTTATTTTATGCTTCCTTTTACATATCTGTATGCACACATGCACACAAACACACACACGTATACAATATTATTTACCATTGTTATTTTGCACCATTTGTCTTTTAACCTCCTCAAAACTCATTACAAAGTCATGAAGATTTATTTCTGAAATTTCTATAATTTTTAGAATTGATATTTTAGCTCTGAATTAGGAATTCTTTCAGCTGTGTTAAGTTCCGATCATGATTTTGTAAATAGTGAAAGCAGTAAATGTGTCCTTATCTCACTTATCTCACATGTAAGCCTTATAAAATAGATGAAAAGAGAGTGGAAGATGCTATGGAAGCTAATAAAAATATGAATTAATGTTTCTGTTCTCTTTTTATTTATTTATTTATTTTTGGTTAAACATATTCTTAGGCTTTACTCAATTATTGAACCTATTAAAACATGTGCTTTTTCATAACAGAATAACTAGTTAAGTTTCAACATATCAAGATTGTGAAATGCGTAAGGAATAAGGAGAATAGACTTCAGGGTATTACTGTCGCGGTTTCAAGAGAGAAAATATTAGGTTATGAAGGCTCTTACCTATCAATGGATTGATTGCTTGATGGTTTCACAATATTATAGTGCTAATATTATGGTGCTAAAATACAAGAGGTGGGAATTTAGCGGAAATTGGGTCACTGGGAAATGCCTTGGTATATATTAGCACTAATATTTTTCTATTTTTTTCAGTATCTTTTATTATTATTATTATTATGAAAATTTCCACCTCCACCGCTCCTCCCATTTTCCTCCCCTCCCCCATTCTCCCTCCCCCTCTCTTTCCAGTCCAAAGAGCAGTCAGGGTTCCCTGCCCCCTAATTTCCTTTCTCATTCTAATCACAGTTCTTTCTCTCAACCCTCCCCTTCCCACATTTTCACATTCCACGTGGAAAAAGAAGTGAAAATACTTTTTTAGGACAAGCATTTCAATCTTTATTTTTAAACCTTAATCTAAATACTGAGAGAAATATTTCTTTGTAGGAAATCGCATATGCTGTCAGTTGTTTTGTGATATTTGCCTCAAATTCCTTCTCAAAAGTTTAAGGTTATATGTTCTGTTTGTTTAATATTCATTATATATATATATATAATTTTAATACATTTGTGTATGAGTGTGTGTAATTTTCTCTTATTTGTTTAATAGTCCATGGATGAGGAAAACATTTCAACATTAAGTGTTGTTCATGATATGAATATCTTTTACTGTGATTTTCACTTTTAATTTTATTTCATTATCATTCAATGCCTATAACTAATTTTCCTTCAGCTATTATGTGAACCACATACACATAGGGACTGTGGAGGCCTAAAGAGAACATTGAGCTCCCTGGATCAGGTCTTACAAAGGGCTACAAACTGACATGTGATGCTGGAATAAACCCAGGCACTCTGGAAGAGTAGCTAGTGCTTGTAACACAATTTCTTCATCTTCTGGTTCCTCCTTTTACTTCTATTATTTCAGGGGTTTACAAACAAACTATAATGGCCTTGTAATTGCTCCTTTAATGATGATGCATCCTAAAATGGTGTGGAATTCTCAGCTCTGTGTTGAACTTTTTATTCCTAATGATTATGATTTTTAAGTAATAGATAATACTTAGCATTAAAATAATACTGGCTTTCAGATTTTAATAAGCTTATTTTCTCTCAGTTTTTATCACATCTTTCTTTTTTGTCAGAGCACCAGGTAACCAACACTAGTTCCTGCTTTCTACATGTTCTGCTTCTAAAGGAAATTCTTTGTTTTTCTGTATATTGACAACACTACTCTCATGGAGGTAATTTTCAACTGGTGTAGGTCTTCTTTTTCAGATTCTCTTGTCTGTATTATATAAAATGTGTTGTATCTGTGTTTCTCCATAGTAGTAATAAGTTTCCTAATTATCAGTGATGTTTGGGTGTTCTCCATTGTATTTGTTGTGTTTTCAAATACCAATGGATATGCAAGATAATAAGAACTGAGTTCATTAGATATCTACTTACTGAATATTAGCACCTGAAAATATGGAACTCTGTAAAAACAATAATATTTTCGATCTGTCTTGTGGTGAAGACATGACATGTAAAATATGAAATACCTATTTTTACTCCATTCTATAACATACACAATGTATTTTCTTTCTATAAATAGTAATGTCTATTTATCAACGAGTATCCAATGTGTATTTGAGATTCACTGAGAAATTGCTTATATTCTCATAATACTTGTATAATCCATCTAGCGCCTAGTATTATGTGTTAAATAATATTTTCAGGAAAATATTTGGGAAAGTTATAATTACAGCTATTTAAAATGTTCATATAATGATGAAGTAAAGATAAGAATTCTTACTGATCATAGTGTCTTAGGGTAATACTAAAATAAACTAATTATTTTTGAAATATTAATGATGTATACAAAATTAATTTAATTCACCCCAATTTGTTCTGTCTTGAAGTCTTGTAGATCTCATATGCACTAATGCTTCTAAGAAACTATAATAGTAGAACAAAAAAAATATACATACTGAATTTATGAGCCATAGAAATGGTTTATGTGATGCCTTAATATAGTACTCCTCCAAAATATATATACGCAATGAAAGATAGTAAAAAAAAAAAGAGAAAGTTCTAGTTTCACACTCAGAAATGAGAAGGCCATTGCTGCATACAAACAGACCTTTTAAAATGAAGCACAGTGTTTTAATTGAATGGCCTGCTGAGCCAAACAAAAATCAAGGCTCTCCCAGAATCTAACTGACCATCATACACTTTAAGTAAAAGCAAGCAAAATGCCACTCCATGATTCCAGAGAATGTTTTGACTCTCACGGCACTTTGCAAAAGTTTTCTGCAAGGTTCTTTATAATTTTATTTTCACTCCATGTTAAAAGAAATCTCTAATCAAAGTGTTTTTCTAATCTCTCAGGTACTTCCCTACCTGTGCTGCACAGGAGATCACTGTGACTAAAGGGGAGCCTTCTGTGTAAAATTTAAACTAATTTTGACAAAGTTCAATGAAGCTGTATATTACTGAGTTTCTTAAAGTAGTGAAACTGCCTTTTAAGAACTTTCCTAACAAATGCTTGGTTTTTCAGAAAATATTTTAACCTTTGTAACTATCACAATAAAATAGATGCTACATAGATAAATGTTGCATTTACACATATATTTAATAGTTTATTGGACATGCATGCAATAGATAGTTCAAAGTACTATAAATGTAACAAACTCTGGAATAATTAGAGTCAATTTTAAAAACTATGTTAAAATATTTAATGCATAAAAAATAATATTAAATATGTTTTTAAGATACTAAGGAGTGTAATTGGCAGTTTTCAAAGAGTGGATTCCTGTCCTCCAATCATGGTTAGAAAATAGGACCTTTGTAGATATTTGCACATCTATCCCTCATCATATACAGTTCTCTATCTCAATGTCAAAATTCCTTTATGAATCTTGGAGTAAGATTTATGATACTTTTAATCTAGCATGATGTATATAAGTTTGAATATATTAATGCTTCTTATCATTTTTGAGGATAGAAAAATGAAATACAAACATGTGGTAATCAGAGCATGAATGAAATCCACAATAATACTATGAAATTAGTTTCCATTAATATTTGGATTGGTTCATTACATGTGAAAATTCAGATAATATTTTAATTTTTTAGGGAAAATGCAAGTTTGTTTACTCAGAGGTTTTGCAATATGACCAGATGCGTGTTATAAGAATCGTATAAAAGCTATTACTTAAGTTGGTGGCTGTCTCCCTTTAGGCAAACAAAATTTTCATCACTATAGCATAAAAAAATTCTCTTATCCACCTTCTGACAAGAATAGCCAAAGGGTCAACCTAAATCATAACTCTAGCTCAAATCTATTCTATTTTATAAGATTTTTGGTTCCTATAAGTATTGTCTATATAGTTTTCATTAGTTTAATAATTTACAAATAAAAATATCTTAAAGTCCCTGTATATACCCTTCACTGTAATAATATAAAATAAAAGATAGTGCAATTGTCTTATTGAAAAAGAAAACTGTAAAATCTTAATAGCAATTTGCTCATTGTCATAGAAAGATTATGGGACAAGAATTACAAAGAAAGGTGTCCTGTGTGTACATTAATATACTTGGCTTCATAAAACAATTATTTGTAAAAAAGAGACTTTAAAATTAAAAACATCCTTTTACATATTTATGATAATTTTATAGAAGGACTTCTACTGTGAAATTATATGACACCCTTGGAAGAAATTTCCAGGAAATGTTCTTCAGTGAGTTCCTAGTAGCACACTATCACAGCATTTTTTCTCTTGAGAATTGTCCCAGCATTTGCCATAGTATTGATATCTCAGCGACAAAACCAAGTGCATCTAAATGTGAAATATATAAATGAGCAAAATTTTCTACATGTTAAATTTAAAACATATAAATGTAATATATGATATACAGAATAAATTATATAGGTTTTATATATGTTTGTATCCACACATACACATTTGTGTATATGAACACACAATATTTTATACATATAAATATGTGTATGTATGTGCATGTTCTCATCCCTTATTAATCATATGGAGTCTAATAGATAAATGACAACATATTAAATGGATGCAACCAATGAAAAGTTGATGCCCAACACCAAATAATATAACTATGAAAATGACATTGATATATGTCAATGAAAATACCAAGTGACAAGTCAGTAGGTATGGTTAAATAGTCACAAGACTCAGTCCTAAACAATATATTCAGAGCTACAGATTATCAGGTTTTTACCAGGTATATAATCTCTAATAAGTTATCGAATCACAAGCAGCCAATCCTATACATACACACATAAAATGAATAGCCTATTTAATGTTTTCTTTTAATGGCAAACATATAAGTGTCTACCTATTTAAATATATAGACAATTTAAGAAAAGATCTTGAATTTGAGAAAAAGTAGGGAAAATACAGGAGGAATTAGAAAAGGAAAATGAAGATGTACACAAAGCATGATGTATAAGGATGTATTCTATGACTATATACATAAATTTTACACATATAATACTCATTTGTGTAATTCTAAAAATGTTTAAAAATGAAAAGGTGTATATAATAAAAGGAAATTGGAAAACAAATGAGTATACATACCAGAAAATGGTATATAGAAGAAGTAAAGTCAATTGATCATATCCAATTACTAGTATTAGAGACAAATAAGTAATACATAAAATTAAACTTAAAGCAGAATGATACATTTACCAGTTAGCATGTTTAACTATATGCAATTTTAGGTTTGTGAATAGAAAGATTTTTTTAAAAGATAATAAAACATGTTATTGAAAACATAAAAATAATTTGGGATTCATAATTATAACTAGTTGTTTGAAAACTTAGTAAATAAAAAAATTGAAAAGTATATTAATTGATAATTTTAAAGTTTGGCAATATATACTTTATACATATTTGTATTTAAGTACAATTAGCTGATAACACATAATAATGTTTCCAATGAAATTTACAAGAAAGCAAGGAGGGCTAAGTGAAAATTTTTCAGGAAGGGAAAAAGGAGAAATTATTTAGCTATATTTTGATATCAATAAATGAAGGTATAATTCAAAATTTTCCATTTGATTCATAAAATAAACATCAGGTATAACATCAGATTATACTCAACATATCTATATATCACTGATGGTCTGTGAATAAGTGTTATTTTCCTAAGTAAGCTAAAATATTTACAATTCTAATGAAAAGTATGATATTGTTTCTTCCACAAACTTATTGTGAAGATGCCATGATATGGGTCTGTAAAATTTCCATAACATAGCCTCAAGGGCATCATGTATTTAGCCATCTTTAAACACGTACTTTAAGTTAATGTTAAAACCAAGTTAAAGAAAGGTTAATTAATAAGACTATAAAAAGGGATGTCATTCATCTTTAACTCATTTCCCTCTTATTTCTAAGAAAATATATGAGACTTATATTCCAAACCCACATTCAGAATTCAAGAAGTCTACAAAATACTCAGCAGTAAAAAGTGCATTAACCTCATAAATGCCTGAGAAAGAACTAGGAAAGAAAATAGGTGATAAAATTATATTGCCTGTGCCTTTTAATTTTAGTGTTTCCATTACTGCCATGGGACTAAGGTTGTTACGGTGGGAGCATTACAGCCAAGTACGTTTACACAAAGGTTGATAAATCCATATTATCAACTACTTATAGATAATGGTTTAATACAAAATAAATACACCTTTAAAAATATGTTCAGTAAAGTATGTCTCCTAAACTATAAAAATGAGTAATGTGCCATGAGTTGAATGTTTGTATTTTAAGTCCTATTCATGTTGCTGATGAGAAATCCCCAAGAAAGTCAACTAAGAACTGAGAGGAACTAATACACTTAACATTTAATATCTTCCATCATTGGAAACAGTATTATGTGTTATGAGCTTTTTAAAAATTATAGATTAAGTGCATAGTCCACAATATAGTAGAATCTAAAGACAACTTCAGTCATTAATCCACTTAAATTTCATTTTCTGATTGATTCAAAGTATGAAGACACAATTGTTTAAATGAGCTTTAATTAATAAATAAAAAGAGTATTTTGGTAGGATTATTAATGCCTGTGTACTAACTGGAAAATTTGGACTTTGGAAAGTAAAATATTTGCTCTTATCCTGTGATATTGGCTATAAAAGTATCTGTATACATCTATATACATTTGTTCAGATCAAATATTGTTCCTTTTTATTCAAGTTCTAAAAAAATACCATAGGCAAAAATGATAACAGTAGACATTTTAAAACCACAAAGAAGCAGGTAGAACCTAACAAAGCAGTACTCCAGAGCAGGAGAAACCTCCCAGGAAGGACACCAAGTGACATTCCAAACCATTAGATAAAGTAACTAAGTTTTCCTGGCTACCGGCCAATAAGCGTTTATTTAAAATATAATTGATAGAATTCAAACCAAAATCCCACACTAACCAATGACAACTAATGCTGGAGAGGAAGTGGGGTAAAGGGAGCGCTCCTCCATTGCTTGTGGGAGTGCAAACTGGTAGAGCCAGTTTAGATATCAGTATGGTGATTTATCAGAAAATTAGGAAGCAATCTACCTCAAGACCCAGCAATACCACTTTTGGGTATATACCCAAAGGATACTCAATCATACCATAATGACATGTGCTCAACTATGTTCATAACAGCAATATTTGCCATAACCAGAACATGGACACAGTCTAAATATCCCTCGACTGAAGAATGAATAAGAAAAATGTGGTACATTGACATAATATTGTACTACAGAGCAGAAAAAGAAATAATGACAACTTGAAATTTGCTAACAAATGGATGGATCTGAAAACATCATATTCACTAAGATAAACCAGACCCAGAAAGACAATTATCATATATGCTCACTCATAGAGTGGTTTTCAGACATAAAGCAAAGAAAAACCAGCCTACAATCCACAATCCTAGAGAACCTAAACAACAATGAGGACCCTAAGAGAGACATACATGGATCTAATCTACATGGGAAGTAGAAAAAAAAAAAACAAGAACTCCTGAGTAAATTATGAGCTTTAGGTCCTTTGAGAGGGTGGAAAGGGATGGAAATGGAAGGGATGGGAGTGGAGAAAAATATATAGCTCAATAAAAAAAAATTAAAAATTAACTTACCTTGGTAAATACTTCATATGTATATATGTGTGATTGAGAGTGAGGGAAGAATGGGAAGGATAATTTTTACATAACACCATTTCCAATCTTATGCTTAATTATATTTTAACATACAAAATACTATTATTATAAACATGAAGTTATATTTTGATAATTAGATGTGGTAATGCTTAAATGAAAATTTCTTGCATATTTTTAGTCTTAAACTTTATTAAATGGCTGTTCTAAAATATTCTTCCAAAATTTCTAGGAGCATTCCTTTTTTCTGAGGATATGGATCCTTTCAGCATTCAACTGTAACCCAATACCTTAATTGTGTAAGAAACCTGGTACTATACTCTTTCCATATTAGCTCTAGAGAGCACACTAAAGTTGAAGGTTTCCATGGTATCTGTGTCGAATGTGATAAGCTAAGGTAATATACCATACACATCATTTAATTTCACTGCATAGATCATTATGTCTTTTAGTGACAGAGAGAGAGGTTCTAAAAATTTTGAAGCATTAAAATCATGTAATATGCCAACACCATTTGTTGAAGATGTTTCCTTTCTTCCATTGTATATATTTAGCACCTTTGTCGAAAATCAGGTGATCAGAGGTTTGTAGGTTAATATCTGGGTCTTCTATTCAATTCCATTGGTCAACATCTCTGTTTTTATGCCAATACAAAGCTGTTTTCATTATTGTGGCTCTGTAGTAGAGTTTGAAGTCAGGGATGGTAATGCCTCCAGAAGTTCCTTTATTGTATAAGATTGTTTTT
>LOEQ01002706.1:326487-343301 GCA_001685075.1 Bramus lutescens
AAAGAAATGAATATATATATATATATATATTAAAATTACTTGGTGTGAGTGAGAAAGAACCACCTAACATGGAACATGCACCAGTCTCACTTAGGAGCTTATTAGATGGGGGTGTACACAGGCCTGTCATCTAGAGAGAAAGATGGAGCATCCAGCTTTTAAAAGCTGCCCAGCACATGCACACAGGGCTTGGTGTGACTATGTCATACACAGATGCCAAGGCTCACGTATTTTCGCAAGGGCGTAGCTGAGTCATATAGGGATGTAACTAAGCATGCACGCACGTGGGGCAAGACCTTTAATATTCAGGCACTTCTGCCTGATGGCTTGTCTGCATGTGCATGGCTCTAGAACCTGGAAGTGCAGCCTTATTTGTGGCTGAATAATTACACACTCTCATGTATTAGTCTAATAGATCTGTCAGCTGTATATTTACTGTATAATACTTGTCGGCTCACTCCAAGGGCTTTTACATGTTTGGTTACTGTCAGCTGTATATTTACTGTATAATACTTGTGGGCTCACTCCAAGGGCTTTTACATGTTTGGTTAATGATGATGGTGTCAAAAGATTTAGTTCATATTGCCATGATTTTTAGCAGATATCTGAAATTGGAAATCAATAGATATGAATTTTGCAAAGGCAAAGTCAGATTTAACTAACCAATGAGTGATTTAGTTTCTCTTCTCAAATAAATCTCTCTCTAGACTATCAGCTGCTCACTTTATCCTAACTACTCTTTATTTTGATATTTTAAAAACATTTAAATATGGCCATGGTCTTGAGTCTTAACATTATTTCTAATACTTCAAGTCAGTGATATATTGTTGAGTTATGAAGGTTTCAGGAATTGCCATTGTAACTAAAGAAAACTAAATACTGTGTCATGTTCACTATAAAAGGCATTTTTAATTATGCCCATAGGTTTCTGCATATTATTAGTACTATTTCTTAAACTATATTGTTTATTACTTAATTGGAATTTTTCTACCTTCTGTTAGAAAGATATGAAGAGACTTCAGTTACATAGAGCTTCTAAGTAATTTCAAAAGACTTTGTATTTCACTATAAATATTAATGGGCCCATTAGAAAAATTTCTTAGAGATAATATTTTTCAAGTGTGTGATTATGATTGGATGTGATGTTGAATACTCATTGAATGTGATAATGAATCCTGAATAGAGAACAAACCAAAGCAATGTTGGTGATAATCTGAAAACTGAAGTTTGAAATTTTTGAGGTATCACTGTTGATAAATAAAGTTGTTTTGGATTAAAGAATAATTATCATTAATCATAGGACATGGAAATTTTGAATGAACAATTGGATGATAAGAAATATTTAGAATTTGGGAGAAATACAATTGAAAATACTTATTACTAAACATAGCAACAAGTAATTATGATTAGTAAATTTATAAAAGAGTTCCAAACAGGCCTTCAACTCATTATATAGTTTTGCCAGCTACAAATGTGCAGTCCTTCTACATTAGCCACTGTAGAATGCTAAGCATGCATACGGCTCAGTTTGAGGTAGTGAGACATTAATGGATTATTTATTTCAAAATTTAATTTTATGTTTCATTGTGAAAGAAGTATCAGAATATTTTTTCTATATAGGACAGAATAATCATTGAGTTCTCACTGTCATACATAAGAGGTCAGAAGTCTTAGTCATAGCATTTATTCCAAATTGGATATATAGTTAATATAGGACCCAGCCATAAAAAGCTTAATAGAGGTCTGAGTTACAGTACTTTATTCGGACACAGTACCTGTTTCCAAAAGAGACCACAAATTTAGACTACCTAGGCACCACCCAGGAACAGACCATCCAAAAGGAAATTTGTAATATTCCAACGGTAGTAGATAGGATTTCCTGCCAGCTCATACCCATTGCTTTCCACCAGGACACTCCAAGACAAATGTCAGACAATCAGTGGTCCTGAACCTTATAAAACCCTCATCCCCACCTTTGCTACTATAAAACCCAAACCCTAACAGAGCTACGGGCTCTCTGACAGCTCTAATACGTTGGATATTTTGGTGGCTGAGAGTTTGCAAAGTTGTGTAAGAATAAAGATTCTTTGCTTTTCCATACAGGACTTGGTCTCCTAGGTGGTTTTGGGGGGACTCCATGATCTGAGTGTAACATTTGGAGAGTCCCAAAATCTCCTAACAGAACTAAAAGTTGTGGATGACACACTTACATATTTGGTCTAAACCACTTCTCATCCTCCAGTGAACATGTAGGTGTATCAGAAGATATGTTTCTTCAATTATTTTCTTTCATTAATTAGTAACTGCAAATACTAATATGAAAACACCTTATTGAGTTGCCTATATCACACAGTAAATGAAGAACAGTACAGGAAGCTGAAGCTGGACATAATTCAAAACTCAACAGAAATCAACAGATCATGTGGAGCCAGGTTATGAAGGATATATTTACAATACAATTCATTTCCATAAAAGATGACATTGATGTGAATTTCTCATATAAGAGGTATACAAAATTGATTTTAATATATATGTTTATATAACTTATATTAAATACATAATTTCTTTTTCTCTAACCCCTTCACCGTTTTCTTCCTCTCATTCTCTCTCTCAAATTGACACTTTCTCTTTGTCTTTATTATTGCGTACATATGCATACAAATTTGTAAATGAAACCTCTTGAATGTATGTTTGTTGTTTGCATATATATGATGTACTTCATTCTCAAGGATCTTCTTGGAGGGAAGGGAAAGATTGATTGCAAGTCAGAGGAGTAGGAACTCTGCTGATAGACTGTGTCTCTTAGAAATTGCTGCATGAACAAGACCTGCACACTTACAGTATTAAAAGTGATTATACTGTAGAAGGGGGAAAATCTCATTGTGGCCAACCGTTATATAAAATTCTAAAGGTCGGAATGCTGAGTCTGAGTGTATCAGTTTTAATCAGAGATAAGACACCCCAATGGTTATCCAATGCAAAGTAGTCAACTAGAAATCATATATATGGAAACAAAAAAGTAGATTCAGCAGGATTCATTTACAAAATTTGTATGCATATGTATGCAATAATGAAGAAAAAGAAAGTCAATTTGAGAGAGAGAATGTGAAGAAGAAAACAGTGAAGGGGCTAGAGAAAAATAAATTATATATTTAATATAACTTATATAAACATAAATTAAAATCAATTTTGTATACCCCTTTTATAAGGAATTCACTTCAATGTCATCATTTATGGAAATGTTAATACATTTAAAATTAAAAATATCTTTCCTACAACTGTTTAGGCTTAATATTGCATAAAATTTTAATAGCACACCATGAAGAAAACCCTTCTTATATTCTATGTTACTTAATTGTTAATATTTCATATGATATTTAGTTTGAATTAATCACATTTGATTATAGCCAGAGNCATATTTGATTATAGCTAGAGTCTCGGGTAGCCACAGGCTGGCTTAAAATTCACTGTCTATGTATGGACGTATGATGACCATGAACTGCTCTTAATTCCCTTCCTGCATCCTGAGTTCTGGAGTCACAGATGAGCCTGCAACACTTGCTTTTGTGCACTGGGTGGAATGAACTGAAACCTTCTCAAGTGTGCAGTTTATCCACTGAGCTCAAGTTCCACCCTTCGGTTATTTTTACCTGAGTAATTATAGCGAATATTCTGCACTATTAATCATTTAGTATGGTTAATTCAAGTAAAATTTTTATTTATTTCATGTTATTAATTTAGAAGAAGACAGAAAATTTCAAAAGATTAATTTAGTTTAGATCTTTTCAGATCTCAAAATTAATTAGTAGAATTTAAGATCTATCTCCTCAGATCACCTAGGTATTGAATATTAGATATCTGTAACTACTACAAATAAATGAAAATTCAAACTAGTTCATGACTATGAGATAATTTGCATTCATTTTAATATATTAACACTTCAAAACTAACATTTAATGTTCAGAAAGTACACTTACAATGTGAGTGTGGCAACATGATTGAGGCAGACTGAATTGATTAGTTGAAGCAAAACTTCCCTAGAGCCCTTTCCATTATATCTTTCTGAGGAGTGTTAGACATTTTTGATTTTCAGTTTCATGGGGATCAGAATCATGCTTTAACAATTTGTATTCATTTTTCCAATTTAAGAGTTAGCATTGAATACATTATTTTTAATAATACACAAAGTTTGTTTAAATGGCATTTAAAATGTACCTCTTTATTTATTTTTTAATTTTGTAAAAAGTTAAAAGTACAGAAAATAATAAAAAGTAACGCTTAATTAAAACTTTATTATTTCCTATTATAAAGTTTCCTTAAATTTTGAATCAAGTATTTTAAGCTTTGAAGAATATCCTTGGTAAAGAGACAAGGATGGATAGGCACAATGAGATTAAAGATGCCAAAGGGATGAATCAATTAAATTATGCCTCCAGTTCATGTTGAACAAAAATACTTGCAGAACAAGCATATCATATTGATTGTCTTTGCAGAAAACCTTAATATTTAGCACATTTAGATTATCTTTTAAACTTTATGATCATGAAACTTAGGAGTCACCTATGCTAGGCAAGTACTCAAATATTAACGTATCAACTCCTAAGTTGTTGCAGATTTGGATATTTTATATTATTTGTATTTGTGTCTTGCCTGCATATGTGTAAGTGTATTATCATGTGATTGTATGAACCAGAGAGGTAAGTAGAGGATTTTAGATCCCCTGAAATTGGAGTTACAGATGGTAGTAAGCCAATATTTTGTTCCTTATCATTGAGTCTTTTTTTTTCCAAAGCCATAGGTGCCCTCAGCCACTGAGTCACCTGACAACCTAATCCATAACATTTCCACTCAAGGAGAAAAAATATATATGGAAGTATTCCATCTGCTTTCTTATTTGGATAATGATGTTTATATCTTGACAATAATGTTCTTCATTGAATGCTGCTAGGAAGCCAAGAAAAAAACATTGCTGTCTCTCATTACAGAGATTCTTTTTAATTGAATTTTATTTTCATACAATAAATTCTAATCATGTGTTTTATATTTGCCAATCGTCACTAATCCTCTCCATCTGCCTACCCACCCAACTCCACCTCATTTCTCTCTCTTATAAAGAAAGAGAAACACAAACCAAAAAATAAAAAACACACATACACACACACAAATAAAAACAATCAAAAGATTAGTAAAACAAGAAAATGTATGCAAATCCCATATAAGATAAAGAAAGCTACAAAATATCATTACACCATTGAATTCGTTTTATGTTGGTCACTCATTCTCGTGGTGTGGGATCTAATATGAAGAGTGCTTAATGTACATAGTAAGTCACATTCTAACTTTTTTATAAGCAGGTTCCAATTGCAGGTAGCATCTTAGGGATGGAAAACTATGCCAGTTTGATGCTCTCAGTGCTGGGATCCCGTCTGGCTGGGACCTGTACAGGCTTTGTGTACACCCTGTGCATGCTTCCACAGTCTTCGAATTCATATGCACATGAGTCTTACTGTGTCTGGAAGACACTATTTATTACTATTTGGAATCCCCATCACCTCTGGTTCTTAGCAATCTTTTTCCTCCTATTCTTTACAGACTCCGAAGACCTGAGAAAATAGTTTGATAAAACATTGTACTTAGGACTGAGTGTTCCAATACCTTTTACTTTATACACATTGCCCATTTCTAAGGTATGCTACTTCGTGTAAAAGAGAAATTTATTTACTCTGAATTTAATGATTCACAATAAAAAGGTTACAAAAGCTACATCTGATGCCTATACACCAGAAACCTTGAGATCAGGCACTGCCATGGTTACTCATACACCTCAGATGGAGCTTTTGTAACCTTTTTATTCAAAGAAATTTGTTGTTGAATGTATATATAAGCTAGATGAAGAAAGAAACGAGAGAAAATTGGAGTGAGAGAATTAGAGCTGGAGAATTGAAAATGGAGAATGAGAGCTGCAAATAAAACGAGCTTTGTCCTCAGGTTGCGTATGTGAGTCTTTTTCTCTCAGATAGAAATTCCAAGACCCGTTGTTTGGTGAGGTGGGGACTGAGATCAGCCCGGCCGAGTGACGTCAGCATTGGCAGACCTTGAGCCCATGCTTGTATCTCACACAAGCTGCCGGTTAGCCTGTTCTAATTTCTTCTGTCTGTGTTCTAACTCCCGGGCTCTCTGTTGTTCTTTCTGTAGCCACTTGATGTACTGCACTGATGCCTTCAGAATGGTTCCTTTGTTCCAGTGTATATCAGGATCATTAGACTTTGTAATAAGAGAGCCAAGCTCCTTGATTCGGTAATTAATATTATACCTTCTTCTTCTTTCAATGAGGTTGTGGTTGTCCTTTTTCTGTCTCTCTTTCGCCAAAGCTCTAGTGTCGGTTTCTGCTTAAAGGAAAAAGTACCCGTCCTACGAACCTGTCCTTCGTAAGTAAAGATTTGTGTTAACTGGAGAAATTCCCTGCTCATCAGTGTAAACATCCGAAATACTTACTACCAGATAAGGGCCATTCCGCACTACCATCTTCTCTCCCAAGAGTCAGCAGTTTTGTGAATGGGTTTCCTGTACAACCAGCATCACTGTCTGGGCTCATAGGTCCATGCTCTCCCAGAGGCATGCAGCTTGGTTCTGGAGGTGGTGTGCTCTTGGGAGTCTGGTTGAACACCTATGGTCAAGGGTCAAATGATTAGAAGCAACGGGCAAGTCCAACAGAAGAAGAAACATGGTGTTAAAAAATCATTGAAGAGCACAGTCTCGTTTCCTGCTTTGTCTACAGAGTCCAGATTTCTTTAAATTTGATTTTCCTGGAAAGTGGTTTACTTAATAATGGCTCTAGAGTGATACCTGCAGAGCAATGACATGATATTATTGGAACTATAGTCCTTAAAGAGACTGAAATATTACTCTCCTCTCACNGTGGTTTACTTAATAATGGCTCTAGAGTGATACCTGCAGAGCAATGACATGATATTATTGGAACTATAGTCCTTAAAGAGACTGAAATATTACTCTCCTCTCACTTCCATATTCTGTGTCATGTCCTATAGCATTGTTTTTTTTAAAGAATCAAGACTAATAAATTAGGTGATAACTTCCTTTTCATTGTCTGATGGACATATTATGTATGGTTGGACTCTTGTCGGGAAATTTAGTATGAAATGAATATTTTTTCACTTGTTCTTGAAACTCAGTCTGTAATAAGGTGAGAATTTTTGAAAATAAAACAACAAATGTTTCTTAAAAAAAAAGAAAGATAATCCCAGTCAGTAACAATGCATGCCACACACACACACACACACACATCTTCTATATGCATTGGTATTTCATGTAACTTAAATAAGAATAAAAGTTTTATCTAAAATTTAAAAAAAAGAAAGAAATTTAAAGACCCTCAGATGAAAAATATCCTAAGCCCTGATGCTCTAAAGGCATCCTCTCTACTACTCTGGGTGCTTCCCTTGGAGCTCGACTCACAGGATGTGTTATTAATAAACAAATATTCAATGTCATCTCATGAGAAAGGGAGACCATGTCCCTTCCTTGTTTTAACAAATAAATACTACACATAGATACTACACACACACACTCACACACACACACGAAGGAATAAAATTCTTAATGCAAGCACATATAACAGGGCTACTTTGAGACTACTTTCATCTCTAAACAATTGTCCTTTATTAATTAATTCTAAACTAGCTCCTTCTTCAAATATTATCCTCATATTCAAACTCACCCTTCTTTAATAAATTTCCAAAGAATGCAATTTTCTGTCTAAACTAGTTGAATAATGCAATACTAGGTTTCTTTTTATAATCTTTTTCGGCCATCTCCTTAATCTTGCAAGCATCACTTCCAGAAGTATAAGAATATTTTCGGTTTATTATACCTGGCAGTCGGGAGCTTTCAGGCCTTTGCTTATGTTCTGGTTGCCTTCCTGTTATAGTCTCTTCTATTTGTGCAGAAAGTCATAATTTCATGTTAACCAAATTAACTGTGTGGAAACCTGCAATGTTAATTTTCCAGTTAGCCATTACACTTTCATGTTCAAGTTCTTCTTAAGCATATTTTGTATTTTACCTGTGTCTCTTTTAAATGGGTCATAAATCCCACAGAAGCATGGAAGGTTATATCTTTACTTAAACCTGCTATTTTACTTTATTTCTGGACTATTTCTACTACTTTCATTCTTATATTTTTGCAAAGTAGGATAACTTACAACAATAATTGAATTCTTTCTCTACATAAAATATCAGACTAAATATATTTAAAATCATCTTGCAATTTGTATTGGGGAAATAAAATTTTATGTGTAAAATAAAACTATTCATTTAAAGCCATGGAATACTGCAGAACATAAAAGCCATACTATACACTTACTTAGGTCATTACATAATAACATTAACTGCATTGCTGTTGAAAGATTATGATAGATGAGAATTAAATATTAATAAATGTATTTTGAGTACAATACATCTTCAAAATTAAAAATGAAAATTCAGGACAAGAGACAATTTTGAATATAGTTAAAAGGAACAGAACGAGTATTTTAGCATCTTTGAAGAAATTTGCGTAGTAATTCCTCACCTGTGGTTTGTATTTGCTTGTTGCTGTAGTAGGTACATTCTTCTTCCAATAGCTGCATAGATTTTGTTTTCCTCCATTGTTGATCTCTGCTAAAATCCTTCAGCACATCAATTGTAATGTGCAGCTGAAGTCACCTGTGTCAACAGCAGGCAATAGAAGCTTGGAATGGTCATGTAAGTAAAGCTCTCACAGGTGATTTGAAGGGAATAGAAATGTCACAAAGAAAGTTTTCCAAACCACGGTTTATTGCATGAGACACACAAAAAGAGTTTACAGCAAGAGAGGCGTTCCTCACTTACACCAGAATGATTGCTCTACACATTGAGAGTCAAGCCCAGGCAAGTGAAACTGTCTACCAGGAAATGTTGGTAACTGTTCTTATCATCATGTTCTCAAATAGAGACACAAGAACCAGATCACTTCCATCCAAATAACTTATAGTTGCCATTGTTTTCCAATAAAATCAAAATCTTTTCTTTGATCTTAGAGTGTAGTAAAGATCAACCTAGCTTGAATATATGTTTTCCAGGCTGTAATACAAATTTTTGTTCAATTTTATTTTATATTATGTTTATTTAATTGTAAGTAAATGAATATCTTCCCAGCACATATCTATATGTGTTCGGTGTGTGTCTGGTGCCTATTGAGGTCAGAAGAGGGCAACAGATCACTGGAACTGGAGTAAGAATTGTTGGGAACCATCCTGTAACTGATCAAAATAAAATGTGTATCCTCTGCAAGAAAAATATTTAATCTATATTACTCAATCATCTTTCCAGCAGTTATTTTGAAATAAATGATATTTTGTTGAAGTTCATCTATGCATTATTCTGAGAGATCAATTCTTAAATTGAATATTTTTTCCATTGCTCATTATTTCTTTAATCTGTGTAATTTATTTTACCACTTTGAAGTGACACTAAAATAGATGATATTTAAATATTATAAATGTAACCAAGAATATTGTAAGCATGTAAATAAAATGACTCTTCAGTTTACTGCTTTATACTCAGCAGCAGCTAGGATATGCTCAAACTGCAGTAGTAAACAAGCTATGTCAGAGCATTATTTGAAGAGGTAAACTGTCTTCAATTCACAAATTTTTGCTCATAAGTATTGTTTGGAGTGCTGAAATTCCTTTAGGCTTTAAAGAAAATAATGTTGAACAATTACTTAAATGTCTTTCCATCATTTGAGTTTCTTCTGTTGAGAATTCTATATTTAGATCTCTACCACAGTTTTGAATTAGATTATTCGTTATTTAGATGTCGCATTTCTTGTGTACTTTATATATTTGGATGTCAGACCACTGTCACATGTGGGGTTGGTGAAGATCTTTTCCCATTTTGTCTTATTGATATGTCCTTTGCCTTACAGAGGCTTCTCAGTTTCAGGAGTTCCCATTTATTGATTGTCAATCTCAATATCTGTGCTACTGGTGTTTTATTCAGGAAGTAGTCTCCTGTGCTACTTACTGTGTTCAAGGTTACTTCCCACTTTCTCTCCTAGCAGCTCCAGTATAAATGGGTTCATGTTAAGGTCTTCAATCCACTTGGACTTAATTTCTGTATAGGGCAATAGATAAAGGTATTTTAGCATTCTTCTACATGCTACTATCCAGTTATTCCAGTATCATTTCTTGAAGATGTTTTCTTTTTTCATTGTTTATTTTTGCAGCTAGAAATAAAATAGGACCACACTAGTCCAGAATAGAGTATAATAAAGGTTTCTTTATTTAGAAGCGGACACACAGATTATCAGTTCTCTGCATGAGTGGGGAACTGGAAACAAATCTAGCAGTCAAGGGGTCATGCATGCTTTTATATCTCTATATATAGTACACATGACCATGACAAAAGTAGGCTAGTATCTTAAAGGTTATTGACTGAAAGAGTTCCCAAGCATGTCTCCCTTTTTTCTAAATAAGAGAGCTCTAAGCCCAAAACAAAACTATATACAATAAAAAAAACAAATACCAAGCTAAAAAGTTAGAATTGCAACCAGCATAAACAATATCAAGCAAGAAACATATGCTAAATGTTTCAATAGTTATCCTACCCTAAGGAGTCTTATTCTTATAATAGAATTGACTTAGATAAGTCATCAGAGGAAAGTAACTATATCTAGTCTTCAAACTTATCAAAGACCTGAGAAGGGAAATAATAATATTTGAGCAAATAGGAAGCAAAAACAAGCAACTTCCAAAAGGTGCAATAAATGACTGAGATAACTGGCAACCTGGACAATCATCCAAAGGTGAGGCAACTAACTTTGTATAAGGTCTATAGTAACTGACAGACCATTTTAGAGGCAGGAAAAATTTCAAACCCATCTTAACCTGTCTTGGCAAGGTTTGGCAGTCTTTTTTCTTGTATCCTACTTGTCCAGTCTAGATACCATGCATTTTTGTTAGTGGTCAAGGCATGGGCAGTTCTTTGCCCAGAAGCCAATTTTGCCAAGAAGAAAGCAAGCTCCAAGTGGAGTGTCTTTGGTGCTCAACATTCTCTTGGGAATAGATCAGTGCTGCCAGGAGCAATCATGTCTCACATAAGCAGAATCCTACAGTTCTTTGAAGTGGATGAAGACTACCTATCATAGAGACTGTATCTCACAATCTCTATGCATCTAAAGAAACTGATTAGACTAATTATGACAAACATGGATAACTATTGACCTCTAATTCTTAATACCTAGTTTAAAGACTAAGGCTTCATATTAGAATATTAAACAATCTTCAAACAACTGTGCAGCAAATGAGGACAATGACTTCAAAATGTAAGTAATGTATAAGTATATTGATCAGAGGTAGAAATGTATAGTGCATTATGATAAATATATCCTAAAACTGAATCAATATAGAAAATATCTTAAGAAGAGGTAGAAACATGCATGTATACAATATGACAAAATAACTTTGCATAGGTCACAAATATTGTAGACAAAGTAGGAGCATATTTAATACAAAAATATAATTTGAAATTGTTTAATTATACAAGAATCTATACCAATGTAAATTTTCTATAAATAATAACTTACAAGTATTCTCTTTCTTACTCACTATTATTATTAGTGTGAGTAAGCTCATACTAATCAACCTACTATCCCATCCAAATCCTTTTTCTTCTGTTTACAAAAAAGATCCCCAAACCTACTTAATTTCTACCCCAACCCCCAACCCCATACAACTTATAATAAATCCCTAATAGAGGACCCTGACTGTGAAGACAAAATTTGTTGGGAAAGGGGACTTCATCTTCTAGAATTACTTCCAGCTGTCATGGGGTGGTGTTATTTCTATGTGATCCTATAAAAAATTAAATGATTGTTAAGTTTCCAGCCTGCTATCAGATATAATTGCAAATAGTCTCTGGGTAGTCAGTAGAGTTTTTATGAAGTTCTTATTTGAAGTTCTGGCCAGAATATTTTAAGAAGACATACCATATCAGCTAGCCAAGTTGGAATAATCTTGAGCAGCTTGTAACCCAAAACCAATCTTAAAGTAGTGTTATCAGCATCATGATGTCATATCAAACAAGTGAAATTGTTGTTGTGAAATCCCATATTCTTCCTGGAAACTACAAAGATTAATGCAGGAATACTTATTGCTCATTGATGAAAAGTTAAACATTATTCATATAAACATATATTCACTGAAATCTACTATAGTGATAAAAAATAAGTATGGGAAGAAGTTAAAGTTTTCTTAAGTTCTTTCTTCTTTCTGTCACATACCAGTATATTTTTGGCTTCTTTGTCAAAAATCAGGTGTTCATAGGTCTGCTGATTTTTGCCAGGGTCTTTGATTGGATTCCATTAATACATGTGTCCAGGTAAAAATGGGGCACAGATCTAAACAGAATTGTCAACAGAAGAATCCCAAATGACTGAAAGACACTAGAGGAATTGTTCAACATTCTTAAGACATCATGGGAATGAAAACCAAATTGACTCTCGAGATACCATCTTACACTGTCAGAATAGCTAAAATCAAAACCACTAATGATGGATATGCTAAAAAGGATGTAGATTAAAGGGATCTCTTCACTACTTATGGGAGTTCAAATTTGCACAGCCACTGTGGAAATGAGTATGATGGTTTCTCATAAAATTGGAAATCAATGTTCCTCAAGAGTCAGCAATACCTCTTTTGGGCATATACCCAAAGGATATAAAACCATACCACAAGAACATTTGCTCAACGATTTTCATATCAACATTATGCATAATAGGCCACAATCTGGCAAATACCTAGATGCCCCTCAACTAAAGAATGGATTTCAAAAAATATTAAATTTAAACAATGTAGTATTACTATATTGTTTTTAAAAAAATCACATCTTGAGATTTCCAGGCAAATGGTCAAACTAGAAAGAACCATCATGAGTGAGGCAATCCAGACCCAGAAAGACAATTATGGTATGTCCTCACTCATCAGTGACTGTTAAGTGTAAAACAAATGATAACTAGTGGTATGGGATTCCCCTCTATATCCTGTGAGTATCATTGGTTAATAAAAGAACTCCTTCGGGTGTATAGCAGAGCTATAGGGGAATAGAGCTAGGTGGGGAAAACTAAACTGAAAGTTGGGAGAAAGAAGGTAGAATCAGGGAAGAGCCTTGTTGCCCCACAGGAGACAGAGTCTGGAACTTTTGCTGGTAAGCCACTGCCACATGGTAATACAGAGATTAATAAAAATAGGTTAAATTAATATGTAAGAGTTAGCCAATGAGGAGCTACAGCTAATGACCCAAGCAGCTATTTAATTATTAGAGTTTCTGTGTAATTATTTCAGGGTTAAGTGGCCGGGAGCTGACTAGCGGCCTCCTTCCAACAGACCAGGCTATAATCCACAGCAAACCAGACAAGCTAGGTACCAAGGTGGAACATAAGAGGGAGCTTCCCAGGAAAGTCAAATAGGATGTCCTGGGTAAGCTGGAAGAGGGTAGAAGGGAGTGGATGAGGGGGGGTGGGAACATGAAGACTCCAGATGACTGAGTTTGGGGAGGGATGAAAAGGGTAGCAATGAAAGAAATAGTATGTTAGAGGGAGCCATTATGGGGCTAAGTAGAATCTTGGTGCTAGGGAAATTCCCATGAATCCACAAGGATGATCCCAGCTAAAATTTCAATCAATAGTAAATGGGGTACCTGAACTGGCCTTCCCTTATAATCAGATTAAATACTACCCTATTTGTCATCATAGAACCTACTTTCAGTAACTGATGGAAACAGATGCAGTAATTCACAGTCAGGCATCGGCCTGAGCTCCTGGAGTTCAGATGAGGAGTGAGAGAGGAATCATATGAGTAAAGGGGAATCAAGATAATAATTGAGAAAACCAACAGAGAAAGCTTACATGTGCTAGTATGAGATTAAAAAAAAATCTCAACTGACAGCTGAGTATTCTGGATGGTGCCAAACTAGGTCCTCTGAGTATGCATGGCTTATGTGGCTTGATTGATTATAGGAGGAGCTACTAATGGGACCAGGCCTTACCCTGAGTGCATAAACTGGTTTTTGGACCCCATTCCTTCTGGGAGGGATACTTTCCAAACCCTTAATACAGAGAGGAAGGGCTTTGTTCTGCATCAACTTGGTGTGCCCGACTTGATTGACTCCCCAAGTGAGAACTTACTGCTTCTGAGGAGTAGATGGGGGAGGGCAATGTAGTGTTGGGGAAGTTGGAAGAAGAGTAGGAGGGGATAGTAGTGGGTTCGTTAAATGAAAACAACTATTAAAAAAAAGAAAAAATAACACTTAAATTTTCACGTTTTAAATGTTAATCTCTCTGGGGCAGAACATAGTTGAAACTTTAGTTAGAAAATTCAAATGTTAAAAATAAATGAGAAGCAATTATTATTCAAAAACACTCAAAGAAATTTCAAATAATAAGAAGAAGGAAATCAAGACAGTAAAGTGGAGGTCAGAACTGAGAAGTAAGATCTAGAGTCAGGACCTCTGCTATAAAATTTCAGTAAATTAAGCCAAAATCTGAATTTAGAGGGAATTATTTCAAAGATGGAATACATCCATTATGTTATTGCTGTTTCTTTATACTATCAGCTAGAGATTATAAGCTGTATCATAAAATGAGAATGAGCCCTAAAGAGACATCATTTCTCCAAATTGATTGGTTTATCACCTTGTGGATTGAAGCTAACAAATATCAGTTTTAGATACCATTGTCATCATTTTTATAACTTTAAAATACATGTTATTAAATATTTAACAGTTAATAATATGATAAATACATCTAAATTTTAATTTCTTTCCAAAGATGAACACTGCATCATTTCCCAACAACCTAGACCTGAATGAACTGTTTTAATTCCAACACTGTTTTTTCAAAGTCAGATGATGTTCTAGATAGCTCTTATATCATAAATTAACCTATTTCTATTATGTTCTAATTTTCCATGAGATTTGTGGTTTATTACCTCTTTTTTGGGGGGGGGGTCAGCTACATGGTGTTTCTCTGACTCTCCTTATTCTATCTGTATATTTTTTCTTGCCTGGCTATATTCTGTCATGCCATAGGCCAAAGCAGCTTCTTCATTAACCAATGGGGAAAAAAAAAAAAACTAATCTTAGCTTACAGAGAGTAATCCCACATAATCTTATCTTTTCTGTCTAAATAAAATTGAAGGTTTTAACTTTAGCATATTAAAATTACATATAACACAATAGGTATCAAGTAAGAATTACAATTACAATATTTAGTCTATTTCTATCTGGCAAGTATTATATCTAATCTATCTTTTATCATAACTAAGGAAAATTGTAAATACAACTCTCTGTGTTTAACTCCATCAAAGACCCCCTAAGGATATAATATTGTCTTTTCTTACACAGACCCATATACTGCAGAAACAGGAATAAGTTTTCAAACTAAATCATCATGTAACATATCAGGATGTAAAGATGGACATTTACCAGTCATATAATCTCAGTATCAAAGACACTGAGAGCAACTATAAATGAATGGAACCTCCACTGAGAAGCTTCTGTAAAACAAAGGACACAGTCAATAAGACAAAACTTATACCCAACCTAAAGAATGATGTGCCTATGAAGGTATAAGAAGCTTACAAAACATCAAATAGATTGTACTGAACAAAACATATAATAACCTTGCCATATAAAAACCAAAACACAAAATATAAAAAATAAAGAATATTAAGAGCTGCAAAGTAAAAAGGCCAAGTAATACATAAGAAAAACCTACCAGAATTACCGACTTCTCAATGGAAACAATAATAATCAGAAGCTCCTGAAAAGATGTGCTTCGGACATCAAGACACCACAGATGCAAGTCCCAACTACTATACCTAGCAAAGCTTTTACTCTAAATTGATGGAGAAAACAAGATATTTCATGAAAAAAATTTAAACACTACTTACTCACAAATCAAGGCTTACAGAAAGTACTAGAAGGAAAACTCTAACTGAAGAAAGTTAACTGCACCCACAAAACAAAGGCAACAAATAATCACACAGCAGAAAACCCCAAAGAAGGAAAACACAAACACTATCATCAAAAATTAACAGGAATTAACAATCACTCGTCATTAATATCTCATAATATCAATGAACTCAATTCTTTTATAAAAAGACACAGGCTACCAAAATGGATACGAAAGAAGGATCCATCCTTCTGTTGTACAAAAAAACACACCTCATCCTCAAAGACAGACATTGTCTAAGAGTAAAGGGATAAGAAAAGATTTTCTAATCAAATGGACACAAGAAACAAGTGGGTGTGCCGATCCTAATATGTAACAAAATAACTTCAAATGAAAATCAATTAGAAGTGATGGAGAATGACTTTCATGCTCATGACAGGAAAAATCCATCAAAATAAAATCTCAATACTGAACATTTATGTCCCAAATAAAAGATCACCCACGTATGTAAAAGAGACATTACAAAAACACAAATTGCACCTCAAACCCCACAAACTAATAATAGGAAACTTCAATACCATAGTCTTTCCCAATGGACAGGTCAACCAGACAGAAACTTAACAGAGAACTAAGAAAATAACAGATGTTGGCCTATCCTCCTACAACCTCGGTGTAACTCTGACATTCAATTTGCTCCAATACTGAAGGGATTTAAGAGGTGAGTGAACAGCCACATGGCAGGTCGCCCCACTCTCTATGACCTCCACAGTGGGAAGAAACCCAGGATCCTTTCCCAGCTCTCTCAGCTTTTCTAGCCAGCCAGC
>LOEQ01002707.1:3245-26462 GCA_001685075.1 Bramus lutescens
ATCTATCTAACTATCATCTATCTATCTCATATCTATTAGCTAACTGTCATCTATCTATTCACATCACACCTTTTTATCTATACACATAATGCATGCATGCAAACCTACAAGAAGATACATAAAGTTCATAAAAATGAAGCCATGGTATACAGTCCCCCCATTTGAATGTTGCGGTATAGTAATTTTTCCAAGTTACCTATGTGTAACTCATTTTTAGTGAAGTTGTGCCTTCCTAGAAGTGCAGTCACTGGGTCAAGAAGAGTGAGCGTTTAGGACTAGCAGTTCCCTAAACGTTCAGGAGAAACGAGGCTTTCCTTGCTCCGACACTCTCTCAGGTTGGCAGAATCTGAGTGTTCCGTGATCTCTCTGCCTTTCCACATACCGTTTTTTTTTTCCCCTGTGAATCTTGAATTCATCTTCCTCCCCACTCTTTGCCATACCCAGTGCTTTACATATGGTAAGCAGTCAATAAAAGTCTGATGAGAAGGAAGGGACCTTCAGGAAGACCAGTACAATACTACCCAATCAAGGCCAGGCCCATCTGCTAGCAGACAGCATAAGCAGTTCAGGGACTTTACATGTTGCTTTCAGGAAGTTACTGAGCTGTTTTTGTTTCCTCAGTTTCCCGTGTATCCAGTACGTCTATAGATATTGGCCTGTCTCCCAGAGACCCTGGGTGGAATCTAGTATTCCAAAGTGCTTAATGGCACTGCTCAGTAAATAAAAGATGTCATTAATATGCATGAAGCTATTTCATCAAGAGGCCAAGAGCACAAATTTAAAAGCTATCTTTAAAGAAAAAGAACCAGGCAGCTATTATCATGCATACGACTAACCACATGGAAGTCTTCAGGGGCCCAGACAATGGCCTCCCAGGGTCTGAGAACACTCCGCTGAAACTAAAGGTGACTCTGGTCTCACTGCCAACCACTTAGTGTGGGTTTCAAGAAGAGCAATCATCTACCTCCAGACTCTCAAAGCAGGACAAGAATTCTCAGCTTTGCAGGGCTGTGCCTATGGCCCTGAGATGATGTATCTAATGACTTCCAAGAACTGCATCAAAAATATGAAGAATTAGGTAAGAAACAGACAGTGCATGGACAAGAGAAAGGCCCAGGAGGATTTATGTTTTGCCACTGTTCCAAGGTCACATTTCTACTCATAAGCTCAGAAATGGGGAGTGTGGTTAGGGCAGAGCCATTAGCGGTGAGCTCAGCACAGCATCATGAGCTGAACTTGGATGAGCAAGATGCTGAGAAAGGAAGTGGAGGTGTTCTGGGTTCTGTCTAGCCTTATGACCTTGAAGAAAACCTGTAAGTCTTCCGCCTAGAACCTATATTGTCCCATGTCCACAGGTAACTAGAGAAAATCAACTACAGATTGCACATGTCCTCATGAGCAGAAGGACCATTGTCTTACTCTGGAGATGGCATGTTAATTATTTAAGATCTTCTACCATTTGGTCAATCTTCACTCCAAATAGCAGGAAGGAACAAAGGGTAGTCCGGTGTGCACAGTTGTGGAGCCCTGACTGAGTTGTCTTGGCATCTGCCAGAGACATTGCTGCTGAGAGCAGCCCCATATCACTCCTGTGGTTTCTTTTCTTTTATACAGTTGAGTTAATGAGTTTTCTACACTGGTCCCTGTTACTGGCTGTACCAATCTTCTCACTTGTGACCTTCTACTCACCTGGATAGGTGGTTTCACTTAGACACCCACCAGCTGAAATTTGGAGGCTGAAACTGGAGATTTTGCATCCTGCCTGGTCTCACAGCCACTTTTAAAATAGCCACTCAGAGGCTTATTATTAATTACAAACTGTTTGGCCAATTAGCTCAGGCTTATCATTAACAAGCTCTTACAAATTAAATTAACCCATTTCTATTATTTTACATTTTACCATGAGGCTCATGGCTTGTTACCTCACATCTAGCTTCTCTGGCGACTGCTGGCATCTTCCAGACCCCACCCATCTTTCTCTTTATATTCAGTTTGACTTTTCTGCCTAGCTACATTCTGCTCTGCTATAGGCCCAAACAGCTTTATCCATCAACCAATAAAATAATATATATTTGCAGCATACAAAGGTCATCCCACATCAGCCAACACAATTTCTAGGCTCACATCCACTTCTTTCAAATCTTGGCATCAAGATCAGACTACTTTTTTCCAGATGTTAGAACATTATTTTTCACCAAGAGACATCAATGGAAATAGCTATTACATGTACAAAAAGATGCTTAGAGACAGAGTTTCCTTGACTCTCGGGGGAAGCTGGAATGTGTTAGAATTCACTCTTCAATTTTTCACCTAGGTGTGGTTTGGGTTTTTGAAAGGGTATAAGGGCCTTAGTTTTGCCTAATTAGGAGAAGCTTTACTAATAGATTAGGAACCTTTCTGAAGGGTTCAAAAAATTACTCTGTCTGCATACACAACCAGACCAAACTTTTCAGTAAAAAAACTATAGGTGAAAATGAAGGGACAAATAACACTAAGGGTAACTGATAAAGCCTCAAGGAATCACATTATTTTTACCTAAACTGTGTGAATGTTAGTGTAATTATATGTCCATATATGTGTGTGATGTGTGTGTGTATCTTAAATCAATTATGCCATTTGGACTGTGTGGTGATTTGAATGAAAATGATCCCCAAAATTCATATATTAGAATGCTTGCTCCCTAGTTGATGGAACTGTTTTGGGAAGGATTAGGAGGCATGGCCTTGTTGGAGGAGGTGTGTCACTGGGAAAGGGCTTTGAGATTTCAAAGGCCCACGCCAAGCCCAGTTTGCTCTCTCTGCCTGCACACTACAGTTCAGGATATAAACTCTTAGCTACTGCTCCAGTACCATGTTTGCCCACCTATTGCCACACTCCCTGCCATGATAGTCATAGACTTACCCTCTGAAACTATAAATAAGACTTCAATTAAATACCTTTTAAAAATAATTTACCTAGGTCATGGTGTCTCTTCACAGTAACAGCAAAGCAACTGAGAGAGGCTGACAATGTTGTCCCCAAGAGCCATAGACTATCTAATAAAATACCCAGTACCAAGGAATTTTATTAGATAATAAAACCCCAGTACCAGGGGATTTTACGAGAAACCTTCATTTGAGTTGTTAATTCCAAGTGACTCCCAAAACAATATAGGGTATAGCCACTGCCCTCGGTTGCTTCACAGAGGGTGAAGATAATAACTCCCTGTGGCTGAAGACATCACACTATTTGGACACAGGATGTGGAAATTTTAAGCTGGATATCATCTGAAAGTCTCCTTCCTGTTGATCTAGCTGTACTATAGCAGATGATGCTGCAAAAAAAGTGTAAAGAAAGGGAAGCAACCAATAGTCCTATTCATCTATAAAGCCTTTGGACCATAACAATGATTAGCAAGGCAAGATATCCCTAAAGACGCAATAGTGGCACTTATATCTTGGCAATAACCAATCAAGTCTAATTAAACTTAAAGCCTGCTCAACATGAAAGAACTCATTCTTGAGACTAGACACTTACCCAACTTCCTGAAGTGAGTGCCATCACAGATCTTAGAGGAGATCCTTCTACTGACACTTGACACAGCCAGCATAATTCCTAGCTCTATGTTTTTTTTTAAATTGATTTTCCCTTCAACCCTCTCCCAAGGTCCCCATGTTCCCAATTTACTCAGGAGATCTTATCTTTTTCTACTTCCCTAGCTCTATTTTTAAACTGCTTATAAGCAAAGGTAACCATAATGTGTACCCTGTGTCAAAAAAGTTTTTCTTTACAGAAAAAAAGACCATTTTAGAAAGCCACAAGTGTCATAATATAAAGCTCAAAGTGATGGTAGTGTGGCCAGCCCCAGTGATACATCTCCAACACAAATTCTGCACCAAATTCTTGGGTAATATTCCAGAAGAGGAGGCAGAAAGATTATGAGAGCCATGAGATTAGGAAGTCTGTTGTGAAATTGTGTCTCATAGCAATACCAGGGAAACGCTATCAGTAATACCTCAGCAATATGACTACTTAAACAAAAGCTGAAGAATAATAATACCAGTAGACATACTAATACAAAAGGGGGAATTCTTATAGGGTCTCCCTCCTAGACAAAAACCTACAGGCAACTAGTGACTGATGAGAGAGGGAGACTGAGTCTCTTCCAGGGATAAGCCTCCTAAGTTGTTTATTCAATACAAATGAATATGCATGCATATATATATGCAACCCATTATATAGTATATGTATAAATACATAGTCAAATACTAATTAAAGAAGAGGCTATCAATTTGAGAGGGAAAGATTGGAGGGGAAGTACTGTGACAGGAAGAGAGGTTGGAGAGATAAAAAAGGAAGGCAGGAAATAATACAGGAATATTTTAATTAAAATGATAATAGTAATCAACAACTATGAGGAGAAACCTGACCTGGGAGCCCATGTCTATAATCCCAGCTACCAAGAGGATAAGAGAGAAGGATCATGAGTCTCATGTAAGATGGGCTACATGGAAATCTGTCTAAATAAGCAAGTGAATAAAATGTAAAAGCCATGAATGACCAGTGTATGTTAGCTACACGATGATCCCATTAATTTATTCAATTAATCAGTTAATAATTATACTTTCAAATTCACCTTTTATATCTATTTTGTTATGATGCAATGTGCCTTAGCAACACTTGATTCTTCCCTGTCATTGGGTGCTAGGAGAATTAAAGGAGGCATTGGCTAAAAAAAAAAAAAAGTGAATTTTGAAAAGCAAGAGACAGAGATAAATAACAAGGAACTGCTATATACAGGATTTCTTCTATAAGAAAAAAAATATCAGTTCTAGATACAGGTGACTGCTGCATACGTAGAGTTTCCCAATAGAGCTGTAGAAACAGAAATTTGTTCCCAAGGGAAAAGCAGAATGGACCGCTCTTGATTTGTACTTCAAATACAGAGAGGATGCTCAGGTGATACATTGGTTAAAATGAAAATTGGACAGTATTATTAGGCTATAGCCAGTCCAGCTCTCTCTAGCTTGTCTATCCAATTCTGCACACATTCTCATAAGATTCTTTTACTTAAATAAGAAATGAGAGAGTTAGGCAAAAAATATCAGTGGGATTTGAATATCGTTTTCTGGTCAGAATGCTTTGCACAAGTAAAGACTTATTAGTTGCTCAATGAGCAAATGTAACTTTGTGCAATTCAAGACTATACACGGTCAGGAATAAATGACAATCTTCCAAAGTTAATTCATCCCCTCTAGAGTAGCGGAGGTTGTCCTGCCCTGTCACTCCAACGTGAGAACTCTGAAGGTGTTTGAGGAGGCAATCTTTAGCAGCTAAGGCCCTAGCCTCTCAGCTCTAGGTTGTATACACAGTTGTGAGATTTTGAGTAAGCAACAGTGCTATGCAGAGGCTCAAACTGAATGATAAGTGTTTATTTTCCCCAGTTTGGAACAGAGTAACTCACTAGACCAGGGATAACATCTGAGAAAACTACTGGAAACTCTGAGAAGCCCACAGCAGTCTAGATTATGATCAATCCAGTTGTCCTTTCATTGTCTAACATTAAAACTTAATTCTTCTAATCAGCTAATTTCTCATTTTTCTAATAGGTAGATTTCAAATTTTCCCTTGCACCAGGAATTGCAAAAGCTAGTGTTTGTAAATTAGAATCAGTCGTGTTTTATTGCAAAAAGGTATTGTGACCTTGACAGAAGCTTAGGCCTTTGGCAGTGGAAAGGGAAGAACACTTAGGAATGAATTAAGAGATACAAGCACCCTTGGAGGGCAATAAAGCTAAATAGGATTCACAAACTCAACTTATTAAGTCAAAGGAAACTATGAATTCAGTGAGTCATATCAAACCTATCACCTAATCATAGCTTGACTTCATTTGTCTTGGAAGCAACAAGGGTTGTCCTTTCTTTATAAAAATCTTCAAGAGATTATGAGCTACAGACAGGGATGGTGATTGTTATTTTAACCATGTTCTTTTCTGGTCATTTCTCTCTTTTCACACTTGGTCCCTAAACAATAGAGAAGTCAATGTATCTATCAAGGATAAAGAGTTACATAATCCATGCAGAAAGAGCTTTGTGGGGGTGGTCTCCCCTCTACTAAGAGGTATTAATCTTGTGAGCTTTAGTAGGCGACTTCTGCCCTTAAGAGACACTTGTCTATTATATAGCTAACATTCAGGATGCCCCTCTGCAACCCTGATGAAAGATGAGCCCTTAAGTTTTGCATAAGTGTCTTCAGTAGAGTGACCTCATTCTTATGCCAGGAATCTTGGGTGGAACAAGTCTAAGTAATAGAAAATTCCTTAGACTAGAAATACAAGTTCCCACATTTCTCTTAATCTCAAGTACAAAAAGAAGAAAACATTTGGCCAGAAGCAAAGCCAAAGTCTCATGCAGGTATTGAAACAGAAGAAAAAGTAGGGTATACAAAGTCAGCCTGCCTATTCTTCTCATGGCCCCCTCTAGAACCAGCCCTGGTAGCCTTAGCACATATCCTGACACTTGATTATATCATGATTCACAATATCCTTTGGAGAATTCCTGGGTACAAATCTCAAGTGGCCTATAAGCAGCTTGGTTGCATCTCCCATAGCATCTAGCCTGGGGCAGACTACCAAGGAGTTGCTTTTCAAACACCTGTGACTAAGCCAATTATACTGTACGTATAAGAGAGTTGTTAAAACAAGGATTTAAATGTATTTAAATATAGTCTCTAGAGTTCTATCATGTGGGGTGTTGCTAATGGTGCCAGCCTAGAGTACTCTGCTTTGCCAAATGATTCTTCAAAGCTAGAGTCCAAACTGGTCAATCTTTCCACATTTCTAAATGGCCCGTAGAACACCAGGCAATTAGAACCACAGGTTGAGACATGTTACAGAAATGGCATATCTGAAGCTCCCCTTCTTAGTCTCAACACAGTTCAAGCTCTCCTCAGTTGGTGTTTTCACCATCACAATGGAATCTTGCTCAATTCCTTTTCATACGGTTTGCAACATTATAGGAAAGTTTCTAGATTCCTTGGTTCCTTCTCCTCAGAAAAATCTATGCTCTTCTTTGGTAACACTCTTCAGGCATATACTTATTTATTGTGGAAGGATTATTCTCATTCCCATCCTGTGACAATTGACCAGGGATATGGGAAAGCCTGTATCACAGATGGTCTTGGATGAGCTACTTTCTGCTTCATGTATGCCTACCATCTAGATAACTAACCGGCAAACTAGGCCCCAGACATGGCTCCCCATCTCTCACACTAACATGTACATTTTATATGCTTAGGTTAGTTGTATTATGGTCATATTGAGAGCAAATGTCAATGGCAGAAGGAAGACAGTGATTTAGGCATCGTGTGAGTGGTTGATATGGAGAGAGGAAAGGTCAGAGTATTCTGGCTGGAAAACATAGGAAAATACTTAGAGTTATGAGCTTAATCATGAAGATGCCACCATTTTATTATTTCCGATTTTGACTCTGGAACATACTGTGACTTTGCAGAAATGACTCCGTCTCCTTGTGCTTCAGCTTCTCACCTGGAAGACCTGGGACAGCAATGGCACCAGATTCCCTGGCATTTCAAGGAGACTGCACAGAACACTGGGAAATACACTGGGGCTTGCACCCCGTTACTGGTCCTTATTTTCTTGATATTGTTAAAATTTTAACATAATTGAAACTAGGAAGAAAATATTGTTTTTCTTTCTGAGATACTCGAAAAAGTATAACAGTTCACTGCAATAGTTTGTGTAAACAATGTGAAGAAAATGTCTTTGGGTAAACAATTACCTTTTTGAAATTTTCCTTGAGCCTTTTGTCCTTTATGTTAAATGCTGGGTTAAGTTTACCCATACCCTTTGAGAGACTGTTCCATGCCAGGGTCAGGAAGAAAAGTTATCAGGAGGAAAATATGCATTTATGAACCCAGCAGAGATAGGCAGAATAATGAATCCCCCTGAGGTGAACCTCAGAAACTATAAATGTGTTACCTTGCTCATGCGTCCGTATAGTCTCATGGTAGAAAGATTTTCTTGGATTAAATTATCTAGGCAGACACAACTGAACCAAAATGTTTAAAACTGTAGGACCACTTCCTAGCGTGATCAGAAAACAGGTCCAAAGAATGCCTAGCTAGGACATTGACAGTGTCTGGAAATGAAGGCAGCCGTTAGGAGCTAGATAAAGCACAATAATGCACAGCCATTAGGAGCTAGGTAAAGCACAGTAATGGACTCTCCCATGAGCCTCTAGAAATAGACACAGCTCTGCTAAAATTCTGACTATAGCCCAGTGAGACCTATGTTGGACTTTTGACTTAGAAAGTAATAACCTTTATATATTCATGCCACTAAGTTTGTGGTAAATTTTATGGTAGCCAAAGAAGCCTAATACAGACCTTATGAAGCAAGGAAGGAGGAACAAGAAGGGAAACCACAGAAACTCAAGAGGATCTGGTGATTAATTTATGAGCAGAATCAGCTGTCAAATAATATTAAAGATGATGCTGATTACCTTGCAGAAAAATTACGGCACATGATTCCAAGCTGTACACAGATGACTTCATTGAATGTTTGAGATAGAGTTCATTATTGACCCCATTTTAAAGAAAAAGACACTGAGGCACAGGACTACTAACTTACCCAAGGACATAGAGTAAGTCCATGTATATCCATGATTTTAATTCAAGCAGTGTGAATATAGACTTACACTGCCAACCATGTTCCCTCCACAGAGTGATCTGCATAGAAATTCAGTAGCAACTTCCTGGGTTAGACACGATTCTGAACCTTGAACTGGTAAGGGATTATTTTTGAGATAGTCTCATGTAGTCTACGTCGGCCTAGAATTTACTGCATAATCTAAGTTGGTCTTGAACTTCTGATCCCCCTGTTCCAACTTCCTGAGTTCTAGGATTAAAGGCAGGGGTCAACACGGCCAGCTCTGAGTAGGCTTTTGATTGAAGAGACTAAGATCATTTCAGGAAGCGGAACAGTATTCCAGGAGCACCTCTGTGCTTGAGAAAAGATGGGACTTGAGTTGATGGCATTCCAAGTGCCAGAATTAGGTAGACCTGGAAGGACTCACTTGGCTCACTTGACAGACCAGGAAAGAAGAGGCCCCAAGCAGAGTAAGAGGCTTAAAGAAGAACCCCTTGTTTACGGGACCAGATTTTGACTTGACTCTCAGGTCCACTGTTACACATTTTTCCTCTTTATACATTTAACTCTTTAGTTGTTAATTCCTGACTTCAGTGTCCCTGAAAGGGAGGACTGGCCTTCTATCCTTGTGCACCTGAATGCTGCACAGGCATTAGCTAGAAGTAGCAAGTGAATGAACACGTGGGTCACAGAAATGTGTTTAAATGTTTCCCACTGAAATTGTGTGCTCAGTCTTCTTCCCCAAAAGATGACAGGCTTGTGATGTGGAAGTAGGGAGAGATGCACCTGCCAAACTTATTTGTGTCTCCCTAAAAGTATGAGAGGGTCCAGCTCGGCAGATTCTAATGGCTGCTCTCAGAAGAGGTAGAGACAGATGTATATGAGAAATAGTCTCAAGGAACCCTGGAAAGGCAAACTGGGCTGCATAGACAGGGGCTGTGTGATCAGAGCCACAGGACAACGATACTGGGTATTAAAGCAGTGGAGTCCAAGATTTGGCACCTTCAGGCCCAAGAGCAGGAACTTAGGCTACATTCATTGGGGAGAGCCCCAGGGGTAAAGCTTCAGGACTTCACAGTGTGCTGAGTGTCACCCGTTTGCTTAGGCCAAAGTGTTTAGAGTGTCACTTACGTCAGTGTCATATGAAGGAAAAGACAATCTATATCAGAAACAAGTTCAAGAGAAGACTCTCAGAGAGATACTTTGGATTCTTCCCTAGTCTTTGGGATAGAGAAATGCATCTCCCCATTGCCACTTTGAGAGGAGGGAGGTCAGGCCTAGAGACCTTCATGAAGACTCACTCTTATAGAAGGATACTCAAGGCCTGTGCCCTGACTTGGCAGAAAGGATCTGGCTGTGATCAAGATGTCATCAAGCAGCTAGAATTTCTTTACAAAAATCAGAAGACCCTAGCAACCAGAAAGTATTTACATAACACTAATGGGTTCCCACCTATGAAAAGAGGGAGTCCTTACATCATGGTCAGCCAACAACACAGAGATACCTCTAGTCTCTTAGAAATAGCTCCATCACCAGAAATTTTCTGACAATTCCATTTACTAAGACTTGCCCACTGCTACGGTAATTGGGTCATATATTCTTTTTCAATGACCTGAAGCAGTTTTTTCTTTATGCTTGTTGACCAAAATATAATTTAACTTTAAAGAAAGCTGTTGCAATAATAATAAATCACCCCATATTCTGTCACTAACATGATCCTCATTTTCATTGTTCTTATTGTTAATCCCTTTAATCAATGACAGATTCTCTTTTGTCTTATAGAAAAGGCATTCTTAATGAGAAAATGGAAATAGAAAAGGAAGAATTCTTCTATTATCTACTTAAAGTGACACAATCTATTAGAAATGAAACACAAAACTCATACATGAACCTTGAACCCCCTTTCCTGCAATGGAATGCAGCCCTCAGGCATGGAACAAACCTTTGAAGTTTAACAAATTATAGTAACTAAAATATGCATCCCATTAAAAGACAGGAGCCAGAAAATATGACTGACAGAAGAATGGAATGGGCAGGGGAACGGTGGCCCTCTGGACTGGAACTTACATCCTGCTTGAATCCTAGCTTAGTTGGCTTCTGTTGTATCTGCCACCACTAACAGCCCTAGGATCCAGACCTTGGCAAGATTCACTGAATTTGTTTTGAATGTGTTGGCTCCAAAACTCAAGTGCTTTCAATGTGATGGTAAAAGAGGTGGAGCCTTTAAGAGGTAATCAGGCCATGGAGACTTTTAGAGGCATTTTATCTTACTAACGGGGTCAGGGGGGAGAGAACTTCCAGCCCTTGCCTCTGCTGCTATATGAAGATGAAAGAAGCTTATCACTGGACCAAATGCTAGTATCTTCACCTTGGACTTCCAAGATGTGAGAAATAAATCTTCTCTTTGTGTTCTTACTCAAGCCATGGTAGTCTGTTATCAGGTACCCCTTTATACTTGCCTCATCAGGATCTTCCCCTTCTATCTGACCAAGTATCTCATACATTAGCTGCGAGTCATCCAGAGCCTGCAAAGATAAATTCTTGCTTCTTTTGGTCTCCCTTCCGGCTGGTGGCAGGAAGGGGCAATGACTCCTGTTCCACCAATGAGAGACTGCATTTTGTAGGCTGGCTCTGAAAATCATTTCCCCCTCTTGCTAGATGGTAACAGGCAGTACTGCCATGAAAACTTTTCTTCTTGTCTTGAAAACAGATGTGACCCCTGGAGATGGTTGGCTTTGTTTTTAAAGGGTGATGGGCTGGAGGAACAAGATGAAGGAACCTCTCCTACTTCTCCGAGTCGCTGAGACCATATCCCATGCTGCCCATCTCTGGATTCTTATTAGGAGAGAAACAAAAACATTTGCCTCAGTAGGTTGGGATACTTAATTAATTGACATCTAATTATTCTTAATTGATATAACCACCTTCATCATCCTACACCAATCAATCCAGCCCGAGAGTTGCAGTGCATTCAGATGGGGTTCTTCAGCCAATGACAACTTATTAGCTCCATTATCTTAAGTTATCTAATGCATGTGGACTTCACTCTACTTACCCAAAATATGGGAATAAAAGTAGTGTGTTCTTCACATAAGTATGAAATGAAATGATTCATTTAAACTATGTAAGACAGATAAATGTTAAATAACATTGCTTTCCCTAGTAAAGGTGGTTCTGTCCCCCAACAACCATTAAAAACTAAGATTCCTAAATTCTTCCTGTTTCTTAAGGCAGAGCTCATTCACCCCCATCATTATACCCCATAGCATGAAAAAATGCAGAGTTATGACTCCTCATCTGGTCTGCCCTGCCTCTTGTAGGTCTCCCCTCTGAAGCCTAGGTCAACTGAGTCACATTTGCTTTCTTTAATCCCAGCTGACCTGGGACCTCATTCTAACTTATCCATGGGTTCTTAAAAAAAGGAAACTTGTAGCCAAGAGGAGGAAAAGAAGAAAACTGTGAGTCTACTTTCCAAGCTTTGCTCCCAGAGGCTGATGGCCAGGCAGCCTAGAAAATCCAGCTGTTGCCATGACAGTGGGCTCCGAGACCCCCCACAGCAGCCTCCTGGTCTCCTTCATACTTTAATGATGGGAAAAACAAATTGTACAAAGAGTCTCCTGACTTCTTGGGAACAAGGGATTATGCTAAAACTTTATTATTACTTTAAATAAATAAATTAGTCCCTTGAGAATAGATGAAAACATGCTCTTATTAAAGTTTTTTTTGAGGAGGATTGCGGTTGGTGAGAATAAGTCAAAGGTGCCTGAGTGGGCTGAAGTGGCCGCTCTGAAGTGGACGGAACAGCAGTTGGTGTTTCTATTACACATCTCACCAGAGGAGGTTAACCAAGGCTCTATTTCCCTGTGAGACCAACTGCAATACAGAATGATCTCATGCCTTGTGGCGGGCAGATCTCAGCTTCAGGGCTTTGTCCAAGCTGGCTGACCTGTCTCTGGTCCTCGAGGATGGCCAGCCTCTTAAGGGAACTAGGAGAGGTTATCTCTCACTTCCGTTGGTCAAAGGGAAAGAGAGTTGCTTCGTCTCAGTCTTGAAAGACTTAGTGGAGGCTGTTCATCTAAGAGATCAAGGGATACACATCTTCCATCAGCACACACACACACACACACACGCATCACCAATGAGAACCAATGTGGGGAGAACCCATTTCTTCCTCAGCTACTCATTGATTCGTTACCAGAAATAAGGATTTTTCTTTATGGTTTTCCCAAGTATGTTTAACATGGAGAACAACAAAGAGGGTAAGAGACAAGATATTCTACAACATCCATCAAAGATGTGGTCTATCAAAGATGTGGTTCCATGCCTGTTCTTCTGAGAAACATGTGCACTGTGTTGAAGAAGGGTCAACAGGATAAATTGTCTGTCTGGTGGGTGAAGTTTCTGGGGGAAAGGGTGGTCACTCTACCTGAGAGGCAGGTTAGGATTTCACTCCATAAACAAAATGTAATTAAATAATGTAGCAGATTTCATCCAATGTGTACTCTCTTCCTGGCACTCTGCTAAGAATTTGGTACATTTTGAAAGCAAAGTGTTCATTGCAGTCCTTTCAACAGTATCAGTTTACAGACAGGAACCAAAGTGCATGGAAGCTGTGGTTTGTCCCCTGGTTAAGGTCAAGGTTGGAATCAAGCAAATCTGCTTCTTCTTGGGCCTTCTGGTCTACCTTCACTCCATCTTGCTCCGTGTATCTGTTTAGTCCATAAAAATTTCATACTTGAAATACTTCCTCCTCTTGTATTTAGAAATAATGTCTGTTTTCTTTAGAGTAAAAGCCTACTCCAAAACCTTCCAATGTTTAGGCTATGTCCATCAAAAAAATGGTAAGAATAATAGTGGAAGGATTTTCACACTGGCAAAGTTTTGGGTAGTCTGTGTAACTGCAGCTGACATCTGTGAAACATGGCTGGACTGTTGTGCTTCTGAGTCCCCAGTATGATGTCATCTACACAGTGATGCGTACTGTCTTCAGCCAGATTCCCAGATCTTTCACTAACCATTTCTGAATCTCATATAAGCCACTCCATTTTTGTAAGTTCTATTGTCCCTAACTTTTAGAGAAGGGGAGATAATAATAGAGGTATCACCTCTTAGAGTCACTGCAAGGATTCAAGCCTCAGTACAGAGTGCCTGGCATACAGGTCTACTGGCCATGATGGTCTGAGATGATAAGCTGGTAGAGGTGGCTCTTTTCATACACTTCCAAACACTGCTGGTCTTGATAGGTTGTCAAAGGCTTTGTCTGACTTTGAGAAAGCAGTGACTTTTTCAGTTGCTTCTGCTGAGTTTCTTTGGGAAATTCAGTGGTTGTCAGTGGGAGAGACCTTCTACATAGGGTTAGAGCATAGAAAAAAGGTTGATTAGATAGTCTTAAAGTGGGTTAAAAAAAGTAGACTATTTAAAAGAAGATAGTGTGCAGTGGTATCAGAAGGGAAGTTGGCCTTTGCAAGCTTTAGTGCCTTTGTCTTCCATAATACTGGCTTTTCCTCACCTTCACTTTCTGTCTCAGTGTCCCTCAGGTTGGTACCCAAGTTCCTTCTCCACGGCCATGCTTCCTCCTTCTCTTTGCCTGTGGTAGTCACAATCATCCTTTCAGTCCAGTGGAAACTCATGAAAATGCTCCTTTCTTGGAGCGCTTACATCAGAACTGTCTCCCTCTCTTGCATGTCATGCTCAGTGTGATGACACCAGATTGCTAGCCAATTGTCCACATTTAAGCCACATAGAGTAGTCTGCAGTCTTCCATGGACTAGACCTGCACAAACAAGGACTTTGGGATTCCAGGTTCAGGTTGGTACAGAGGTCAGACGACGCTGTTACTCAGCACTCAATACTTGTTGACCCGGAAGATAAAGAGAAACCAGCCAAACTGACAGGGTTCTAAAAGTTCACTGTTACAAATCCTTTCAAGCCAAGCAAGTGGCTAAACAGAATCAAAGCTGAGACATTTCTAGCCCAGAATCATAATCAGTATCACAGCCAGACTCATGTGGCTCTACTTAGCACATAGGAATTGTAAGCTTTCTCAGAGAACCAACCTCAAATTATACTTTCCATCCCTCCCCCTTCATATCTTCATCTCAATGGAAATTCTGAGCTTTGTTGTTTAATTGGGAAAAGAGCCAAAATTACATGCTCACCCTTGATCTCCCGCGGGCCTTCCAAACTGCCTATTTTGAGATGTGAGAGCTCTCTGGCCTCAATTTTTATATTTTATTTCACTGTGCTGAAATTCTTACAGGTTCCCTTAAGCTCCCATTGATGCTTCTCTGTCCTTGGCTAGTTTCGCATGTTTGGGATTTGTCTTTAAGGTCACTATCTGTACGAAACTTTTACTGGTCACCCAAGATTCTGATGTATCCACCAAATGCTGCTTTAGGGCTGAATGTTTTCTGCTAAGAATCAGATTAGGTCACTGTCTGGAGCCCCTATTACACTGGAACTTTCCTGCTTGCTTGCCCATCTTCAGTACCACAGGATACACTAAATATCCAGGGTGTTTTTCCCCTGGCATGATCCTTGGGGAAGACCCTTACTCCTAAGCCACACATTCTCAAGTGTATTTTAGAAATGGGCTGACATACTGATAAGACCCTGACTCCTTGGCTGTAGTTACTAGCTGATCTGGTAGGGAGCAGTTATTGAACTTGGATCAATAACAGTGCCCTATTACCACGGATGATTGATGCACTGGAGACTATCTGATTCCAAATAGCAGAATTGGAGATTGATCCACGGGAGTTTCAAACTCAAGCTCCTAGGGAAGGTGGTCCTTTTCCTCTTTAATCATGTACTAAGCGTTTGGGATCAAACTGCTGGAGTCCTATGGCTCCCTCCTACATGAGTGGTTGCTGGGGAACAATGGCACACAATGAGAAGAACAAAGACGGTGTTTAGAGGAAGGGAATCTTAACCATTCCCGAGTTACCAATTTTGTAGTCTAGTATCTCTTCTACCAGTTACACAGTTTGATCAGACAACCCTGTTATGGACTGAACTCTGCTATCCAAAACTTCCTGTACTTGAAGCAGACACACCTTGAGAAAAGTATCTCAGTTTGAAGGAGGCCACAAAGGTGGAAATTGGTTTAATACGCTTGGAATTCTGATATAAAAATTTTTTCTACATACAAAAGCAATACAAGGGATAAATACATACAGAAGAAAAGGTCACTTGAAGACACCGAGCAAAGGGATCTATCTACACCAAAATAATAAGGCCTTAGGGGAAAAAAAACCTGACAAACAACTGACCTTGGATATCTCCAGTCTTGGGAGACAAATTTCTATTGCTTAAACAAACTAATCTGTGAGTCTTTAAATGTAATAGCAGAATTAATATAGATCTCAACATTTCCTTCTATTTGCTTAAATTATATTTATATTTCTCTCTAAACATTGTAATCAAAGAATACAATAACATGTCAAATGCCCTAATCAGGTTTTGTGGTTGAGTATATTTCAAATGGCTTCATGTCCCACCTCAAGGCTCAAGGCTGTGACAATAGAGATATAATAGGTTCCTTCACAGATACATTTATGAGCCAAAATCTGATCAAACCTGAATTAGGTAAGTTTAAAATTCTGCTGCAGTATGATGAATTAGTGGCTGCCTGAAACATTCTTCTTGCTAAACAACTTTGCCCCTTAACAGTATCCAGAAATCTAGGACTGAGTACTGACGAAACTCAGTCTGTGAGCAACAAAGGTTTGGATAACTATAAATACAAGAAAGGCTTGATATTCATTTTTGATAGTATTTGCTTTATGCAAACTTTCCTATCAGAAGAGACCGGTGTAGGTAGCCACTGGTCTTAGACCAGGTGACTTGCTTCAAACAGGCCTGAGAGACATTTTTTCCAAAGTCTAAATGATTTATTTGCTAACTAGCAAGATCAAGTTCTTTCTAGCACTATTATATGTGATTTCCCTTATTTTTCATCCAATTATGTCACCTAAGTTCTAAGTTGCCTCACTAATTCACTAACTACTGGCCACTAGAAAGCTCAAAGTTCCTTAACCGTATTAACTTGGCTGCTTGAGTTAAGATCCTAAATGTTCACTGTCTGCAAGCACAGGCCTTGGACATTGTTCTCAAATCTTGGATAGTTTCACAGCCTATTTATATTTGATTATGCCTGTTGGTGGGTTTTCCTTCTCTCTGGTCTTTACCCACTACATCCCATTGTGGGAATTTTCTCTGTCCTAAAATTTAGCTGCTGGATACATTCTACTTCCTTGTAGCTAATAACCACACCACTTACTTAAAAGGAAACTGAAGGTGGATGCTTTGGAAATTTAGGAAAATTAAGATTAACAACAAAGAGAAAAATAGACACGAAAAGACAGAGAAGTAAGACACTGTTTTGTTGTTGTTGTTGAATTTTATTTCTTCTAGGTCTTTAAAAAATTCATCTTTCCCCGAGGATCTGAGTGTTTTACCCTTATTTGATGATCTTTTTCCACTTTTCTGTCTTCTTCCCACCTTTACCATGTTCCCACTTTGGGATCCATGGTTAATAATTAGTATTCTACAGTGCACATGCTCCTAACAAGGGGCTTAACTGCGTTCATGCACTTCTTCCTCCATGGAGCAAAGGATTAGGAAAAAAATTATTTAAACAGCATTTTATTTAAATAAATTTATTTAAATAACGTAACCATGCTCTGTGCAAAAATAGTAGACAAGTACCGAAATTATTTACTACATCAACTTTTCAGAGTTCTTTATGCAGACAAACACTTGAGCATAGCTAAAGAATTCTCAAGAAAATAGCAAACAAATTCTCTGACTGTGAGGATAAATGCTTTTGTCCTCAAAATGGGAAAATGAGGCTTTTTTTTTTTGGTCTGTGGATCACAATTCTACAATTCTCTGAGCTCAGCTCAACAGGAACTCAGATTTTATGCTCTTGGACGTACCCATTCCCGCTACCTTCTGAAACATTTTATCTTGTTTTAATAGGAACATCTCAAAGTATTACAAAAATAACAACTAAACTTGATTCTGAATTCAGAAGTCCTTGGAAAATAAAGACTTCTTTGAAGCAGTGAGAGGCCTTAGAGAATTCTGAATGGTTGTGTGTCCAGAGAATCTGGGACTGGTGCCACTGGAAGCAACACTCACAGATTTCTTTGTCCTCTGTGCCCCTTTCGTAAAGAGCTTCTTTTAAGGTCACTGATCTGGTGACACCGAGTTGACATTGCTAAGTCACTTCCCAGACTTCGAAAAAAAGAAGAGTTAAAATACACTCAAAATGTTTCTGATTTAAATGTGAGCTATTAGTTTTTACTTGTTCTCATAGCTAATAAATGTCTCTGAATAAATACTTTATATGGTTGGAATAACTTGACATCTTCTTTTTGGCACCATCCCTATTCAGCCTCTTGAAGTCAAATAGTCATATATTTTACAATTTAAAGAAAATCTTGTTACCAAAAATGTGGGCATAGATGCTATGACATGGGAATGAACATTTTGCTTGCCCCAAGTCCTGGTGTACTACACATATAAAATGCTACGTTTGGCCACAAATAATATTATCCACCCACAAAGGAAAAGGGAATTCTGGTCCATGCTACAGGGAGCAAAGTTGAAGACATTTTCTAAACAAGTGAACTGAGCCAGATACAAAAGGACAGATATAAAATCTGTCACGTGATTCCATCTTTATAGTTGCTTAGAACATTCACATTCTTAGAGACAGAAAGTGGAATGGTGGTTACCAGAGCCTGAGAGAAGTAAGGAATGGGGAACTACTCTCTTATGATTGTGGCTGCCTTTTAATTAGACTAAAATCTCTAGAGGTAGCAGCTGGTGGTGGTAGTAGCAGAATAATGTGACTATACTGAATGCCATTTGACTCTACACTTAAAATAACAGAAGGGACAGATTTCCTATTATGCATCTTTGACCGTAGTAAAAGAAATAACTTGAGATGACAATCTTACAAAAGTCTCCTAGGAAAAAAAGGTGACTCTAACTTCGGAAGGACATGTTAGCTTTCCCTGTCATGCTAACCTAGAGATACTACTTGTGAAAGAGGAAATATCCTTGACTGAACATTTTATATTTCAAATTCACTAAATATTTGCCAAAACTAAATCTAAGAGTTTTTCTACAATGTGAAAAGTTGAACCTGTCTTTGATATCCCTAAACATGTACTAAATGAAGTGAAAGAAAAGAACTATGGCTTTTATTTCTTTCCTGCCTCTATTTCCCCAAAGCCAAAATGAATTAAAGCCAGAGAGAGTCTAAAAAGAAAACTATAAGAGGAGACACAGAGCTATTCAGAGAAAGTGCTGATATTAGAAAAGACAGTGGACTTTGCCCTTAAAACATCCTTCCATCGTCTTTATCCAATGTTTCATTTAACAATGAATCAAAAGTCCACATGGATTAGTAAGAGCTACAAAAATGACTAACTTTTTAATCCTCAAAAATATCCAAATATCTCTCTTTAAGTAAAAAAAAAATTCCAGAACTTTGCATGAATTGCTATTTCCCTTGGTAGATTAGGATCCTCTCCATGGTCAACCCGGATGTTTCTTAGCACTTTCCAAAGCAGCTCCAACAACCAAGTTATCCTCTGTGCCCTTTCCTCTCAGATGCATGAAAACATAGCTTGCTTTAAGATGTCATCAAATGCCCATTTTCTGACATGGGGTTTCAAAGTGGAGAAGGATAGGAAATTTTAGGTAAAACAAGACAGCCCTAGAATTTGACAAGCAGGCCAGAATCTTAGTGACAAAGTTAGCAGACTGCCTGGCTTTCTCAGTGTGTGAGGTGAGGTGTGTAAGTGTTAATGGTAGAATACTGGAAGAAGTCCCTCGGAGAGCAGCTGACTATTGATCTTAGTCTTACCTCATAAATAATAAGGTAATTGCATCTTACAAGTCTAGGTATTGTGGGTTTTCTTTTGATGAGATTTTCAGAAATGTCTCATATTCAGGATCCTATAAAGAGAGCCTTTACATCTCTCTGGAAGTCACTCCAACTCTGTCTTATTCCTAACATCTTCTCAGACCATTTATCCTTCATCAATTTCTCTCTCCTCCGACTAGCAACAACTATTGCCTGTAGTGCTCATGGTGTGTGATCTGCTACAAATCTTTTTGTTGTTATTGTTGTTTGTTTAAGAAACATGGTCCAATAGATAGCAAACCCCTCCAGGGCAGAGAAGTACATTAAACTATTCTTATTATCCCCAGTTTGTAGCCCAGAGCCTGATCCACAGCCCATAAATGTTCAATAAACATTTGTTGTTAATGATGAGATATCACAGATGCATCTGAAATACAATCTGGATAAACACAATACAGGAGAAGTACAGATGATCATCTAACAAACACGAAAGCCACAAAATCAATGTGAGTGCCGCTTGGGCGCAAGGGAAAGACAAAGCAATGCCCTTCACTCTACTCCAGCATCTAGCATGGTGACACATTACACTCCACGAAGTAATCGATGCAGAAAAATGTAGTCTCAATGATTTCTGAGTTGGAGAAGGGAATCCTAGAGACTGTAACATTACAAAAACAACAGAAGAACTGGAAGGCCATTCCTACAGAAACAGATGCAGACCATTGACGAAGAGCCTCTTTGTAAATCAATTACTTCAAGTACAATGAAAGCAGTGTTTCCTTCCTCCTCCACTCTTCCCTCAACCTAGAGACTGACATTCTGATGTCCCTCAAGATAGGTAGAGAGCCCAGCACTTACCTTAGGAGTAAAGGAAGTGGAAGGCAAACTTTGGGCATTCAACCTTTGCCAAAACAAACCCAACCCTTCCTGTCATGTGAATCAAGTTGAGTATGTTCCTATCTGTCTATTTATGTGCACAAGGGACAAAGATAGAACATGATATCTGGCACCAATGTTTGTCTTCTTCCCCAGGATCTGACTGATCTAAATAGTGGAAATACTGTGATGAACATAGTTCATGATGACTTTCATGTCTAATTCTCATCTATCTTCTGTCTACTTAGTCCCCTTCTTTTATCCTGAATTTTGGGGGCTTTAAGGTGGAAATCTCTACCACTTTTGTTGGAAGTTCTTGGAACAAACTAGCAGAAGTATAGGAACTGCGTGGCACAGTGGCCTACTCTATCAGACCAATCCAAATGTCTCTGATCTTGGTGCACATTTGGGATGGGTTAATAGAATGAGCATCACTAGTTTGCTATCCTACTCACATATGCCCATTGTCAGGTGAGGAGCCTTAACAGAATAATTATTTTATCCTGTCATTTCATGAGAACATTGATAACGATCGGAGTGACTTTCCATCGCAATTATTTGCTCTTCAGACCAATGAACTGACCAAGATGGTATGATTTCTTATCTCACCCATGACTACATTTCTCAGTCACCTTACAGATTCTGGAAGGGACAGATCGCTTGCAGAATAATCATCTGTACAGAAACAACTGTAATGGCCTGGGTTTTTTCTTCTCTATTACTGACTCTTTTGGCTCATAAAATCCCACCACTAGAGGAAAGAACCATACCCCATGAGTTAATCAATCTCTACAATCAGCTTGGCTTTCTTCACAACCAAAAGAGCACCAATAACATCCAATCTCTTGGAAACAACTGGCCTATTGAATCGTTTGTGATTTAAAGCCTCCTTGAAAGTAAGAATTCTTCTTCTTCTTATTTATTTTTTTTTGCAGAGAAATTGCAGAATGTTCCTGTTTAGAGTTAGTAAGTCATTCTTATAAGACACACAATTACCCTTCTAGGATCTGAAGACACAGACTTATAAATGATTCTCGTACTCACGGTCTTTCAGGTCCGGCTTAGGAAGTAGACTGGGGTGCTTCAAGTCTTGTCTGTCAATACAGGCAGAAGATTTCAAGGCACTGCATTCACATCCAGAACCACTCGGTAAGAAAACTGGAAAGACAGAAACAGAAATACAGACCAACTTATTCAGTGTGGGTATTCTTTAGGGTGATAGAACGAACGCCCATCCCTCAAAAACTTGTGAGTGGGAGCCATGGCTGCACCCAGTACAATGCTTCATGGGGTAGAAAGTGGAATTTCCCACTAGGTGGTGCTAGGATACATCTGTGGCTTCCAGGGTATCGCTGCCAGTTAACAGCAGAAACATTTGGCTTTTTTGTCTCTGCAAGCAAGGTTCTTTATGACCTTCCACATGGATTGAGTAAAACTTGATTGTGCACTAGAAGATATACCTGGAATTCCATAAATACATGTCTTTGTGAACGTAATTTCATATGTGAACATCAGTGCATGCAAGGGCATGCTCATAGATACACACATGCTAGACCATGTAGGTATAGGTCAATGTCAGTGCAGACATAGACTGGAGCACGTTACTATAAGCAACAGAAAGCATGGAGGAGAAAAAGGATTGGCTCCAGGGGCACATGCACTATACGCTGGCTGTGTCATTGGCTTCTTCAGTCCATCTTCACAGTGGCTGGAAAGCAGCCATCAGTACTACCACTGCTACTCCATGTTTATCAAACAGTAAACTTGATGGACTTTATATAGGCTAAATAACCGTCTCGAGGCCATGGAGCTACGAAGTTGGAAGGCCTGAATTGGCTTTTGCTGCTCTTCAATACCAGGACACAGTCATGTATCACTATGACTTGCTATTGTTTCTTACACTCTACTGTAGTGAACATGATAGACAGCATGCTCACACAAACAATAAGGCATGCTCATTGCATAGGCATAAAAATAACACATGCAAAAGTTTAATCTATGGTGGGCTAAAAATGCATAAGTGTTGCATAAATAAAATATTCCATCTTCTTTCTTATTAGATAACTTATTATTAGATAGTTATTAAATAGCTCCACTACAGAAAAATACACTAGCATGAATTCCATATAAATAAGTCATCTAAACAAATAATAAATTTATTTTAAACTTGATATATCAAGACCACATGCATAAGTACGTTAAGCCATTTACTGTTATCCTCATAAAAGGGCATTAAGGTAAGGCAAGTTCCATCTTTGTTGCAAAAGCATTTCCATTGAGATGATTGATAGCAACTCAACTATGGTAATCTTTGGGCAGCAATCTTTTTATTTATTTATTTATTTTTGTTGCTGTTGTTCTGAAACTGTGCTGTTTTTAAATTGCATTTTTGTGGGAGGGGGTAAATAATGTTGTACCTATTGGGCATTTGGCACACTGTCTGGCAAACGGAGAGCCATGAAGCAACGCCGCCAATGGTGTTGATTGCTGCAGGAGGGAGGAGAAAGCAGAGGAGGAAGAGGGAACCGAGGGAAGAGGAGACAATGAAGGAGGTGAGACAGAGAGCAAAGAGGAAACGGGCAGAACTGTGGGAAGAACGGGTAGAACTGTGATCTTTTTAGCTCAATGTGATGAATTTGTAGTTCTGTTCTTAGTGGCAGAGGTTTTTCTCTAGGGCTTCAAAAACCATATAAAAATTCAAATACCTGCCCTGAATTGGGAAACTCAGCCTACTCTTTATCTCAGGTTTTGGCGTGCAGTTTTCTCCTTCCTTCCTTCCTTCCTTCCTTCCTTCCTTCCTTCCTTCCTTCCT
>LOEQ01002707.1:29337-69085 GCA_001685075.1 Bramus lutescens
TTTCCCGAAGGGACTTTGTTAGTGCTTATTTAATAAATGTGCTCACATTTTAAATAAATAAGTGGTATCTACCTTCTTCTGCATTTCCAGGGCCACAGCCTTCAGAAATACATGTTCTCCGGTGGCTGCCACAAGCCACCCAGAGTCCACGGAATATTCTGAAACAAGACCCGGCATTTGACTCCATCCCATTATGTCTGTTGCCATGGGAGGATTGGTCCCCCGCTGTTCTCTCTATGGCTTGTCAATTCCTACTCTAATGACAAATCTACATAGCTCAGAGCTCTTAGTGAGAGTACAGATCTGACACAGAAATCTTCCTCCTACCCTCCTGTGCCTCAGAACCTCCCAGGGATCCTCTCTTATACTGAATGGAGGTGTCTGTAGCAGCCTTCTTGGTGGAAGTAACAGGGATTGACTCATGCTAAGTGCTCACTCTATATTTTGAATAAAAGCTAATAGATTCCAGGACAGGTCCAGCCAGGCGTCTTCTCTATAAAGCTGGACCCTTACGAGCATTCCATCTTCCATGGGATCATTACATACTTAACACAAGAAAGCCTGAAAAGATTTCTAACCACCCTGTATAGGTTCTGTACTGGTGGAATTTTAGACTCAATACAAGCCATGCAGCCTTGAATGGTGTTTCTTTGGATTGTACCTACTCAATCTATTTTTTTTTCCGTCAAGGGCTCATAAGCACCATAACAGCAATGACCTTTTCCCTACTTCTGTGGTTAACCCCCAGCGGTCTTCATTATATTGCTCTGTTCAACAAATGTGGATGTCCAGTTCTTTCAGCTCCTTCCATCCCCAGACAGTTTAGAGTTGACTCTAATAAAATGTTTTGCAACTTACAGCATGAAGTCGTTAAAGATCCTCTGTCAGATAATTGATAAAAAGAACAGTGCAACCTGCTCTTAGTGTTCGCTGGCTCAAAGTTCATACACCTATACTTGTAAAGACCATGCCTCGGTCACCTTTGGTGACCCATTGGTGTGAGGGTACCATCCATCAGCAGAGAGATGTGATGTTACACTCTCATCCTCTTTGCCATCTGACAGATGGTGCTGCAGGGGGGTGGTCCAAGTCAGAACTGTAGCCTGGATGCTAGGATACAGACAGAAGCTCTTTCTACTGTGTTCCCTGCCCAGCACCAAGAGGATGCTCTGATCTAATTCCACAGCATAATCATGGCCATGATTGGGACTAAATGTATGTATTTTCTGCTTAGGCTTTTGAGCCAGGCTAAGAAGGCAGCTACCCAAGATCTGTGCCTCCTCAGACACTCCCACTGACTAACTTCATTCTGCTTTTATAATGTCCTTTCATAAATGATTACTATAGATAGAGGCATAAAGCATAGGCTAATTTTTAAAAAGCCACTTGGATAGGTACCTTCCCTAAAAATTGTATTTTTAAATCTCAAAGAGATGTTAGATTTTGGAAGCTCTTTTAATTTATAAAAATGCATTGCTTGAAGTCAGTAAAATCAAATCATAGCTTACTTGTCCAAATACAATTTCTCTTAATACAATCCAGTTAACCTAAATATAAGATAATAATTTATAAACAATCTTTTATTGTGCATGGAACTTAACATAAAGTTTCTTAGCCATAGTGAATTTACAGTACCTGTCTTACTCTTAAGAATGTTATTTGCAGGACAAAATAAGAAGACATGACCACTCTGCTTACTTTTAGGCCTAAGGTTATACTTAGTCTAAGCACAGCAGCATGAAATGTTATCCAAAACCTTCAAACCCCAGCTGTCAATTAAACCAGATGCTTCATATATACAGAAAGCTGCATATGCCATCTTAGCAATTATACCATAGTGAAGATGGGGTATACAATCAGATATACAAGAATATTTTTACCTAACAGACATCCAGTTTGACTTCATTGCAGGACTGCCATTCCCGGCAGGTGGACACATTCAGGCTTGAATATGTCTCTTTGCTTGACTAGCAGAAGGTCTCAAGAAGTTGATATTTGAGGCTAGGACTGTTGCTCCATTGTCAAAGTGCTTCCCACACAAGCATGAGGACCTGAGTTGGGGCATCAGTCCTATGAGAAAGTCAGGTGCACAGGCGTGTGCCTGTTCTTCAACATCCGGGAAAGTAGAGCCAAAGGGGATCCTAAGACTCACTGGGCCAGCCAGTCTAGCTCAGGCAGTGGGCACCAGGTTTATGGAGAGATTCTGCCTCAAACACAATAAGGTGGATGGAGACTGGGGAGTACACCTGACGCAGACCTCAGGTCTGCCTGTGTACATACATATACTTGGCCCTCCACCACTCACATAAAAAAAAGTTGATATTTATTTCCCTGTTCCAGACCTCAGGTCTGCCTGTGTACATACATATACTTGGCTCTCCACCACTCACAGAAAAAAAGTTGATATTTATTTCCCTGTTCCAGAAACTCATTTGAATTCTTTGAGGATTTGCTTTAGATTTTTTAATTATCTTCTCTGGAGTAGTCACAAATAGATGATAGTCTCATTATTTGAATGAATACTAAATATGCCATTATCACACATAGTATATTTTATATGTATAAAATCCTCTTCAGTATAACACATATTCCCAGCACTAGAGAAAGAAATATGAATTATTAACATTTGCTCTTTGAGCTGTGTAAAAATAACTCTTAGATCATGGCACTAAACACTCAGTATTCTGGCATCTGCACGGGCTTGCTGGAAAATTCACACTATAGCATCTCAGGTGAAATACTCTGGGAAAGTTCCATAATTCATCTCATTGATAGAGTAAGGCTGAATAATTAGATCCTCTCCTTGTTCAAGGCTACATTTTAAATGACCATTTTAGCTCTATAAATTAGGGTTAGACTGAAAATAAAAGGGGTCTAGAAGGCAAACTAAGAAGTCACTCTTCATGAAATAATAGCTATTTAATCACACAATACTATGAAGACTCATTCTCAAAGGGCATGCGTGGAATTTATATTATTGGCAAATAAGATCCTCCAATGTTTCAATAAAAAGTATTATACAGAAATGCAGCATACATACTGTAGGGCATTTTGACTTTGGCAGGTGAAGCAGAAAAAGATTAAGAAGTTTAGAAGCCAACAATCACCCCATGAGCAAACAGAAAAGATCAGTTTCCAAATATTATCCAGAGAAAATGAAGTCAGAGAATGAAGTAAGCCTCACCTCATGTCTCCTGAGCTTTGCAGGGATGACTCTGTGTAGTTGAAGTTGTTACAGAGACGGCCTTACCTATGAGCAGGCAGAAAACAGAGCCAGCCTAAAAGACAAGCGATTGGTCCAGTATCTGCGGTCCTGGCTGCCCCTGTGGGTTCCTCTCTTTCTCAGTGACTTTGCTCTACTGTGGGTTTGTCACTCTGGTAGACTTGCTTTTGAAGTTCTAATCTCAACAACATCTTGTTATCCTTCAGTGGTCAAGTGATATGTGAGGACCAGAGCTTGTTCTCATTGGAGGGTTTGCCTCTTACTAAGTAGCCAGACAACCCATCTCACTTCTCTGCCTGAGCCATTGGATGGCTGTGTATCCTCTGGCCACTCTTGTTCGGCTTGGCCTACCTTACCAACACATGGTTTCCTCCCTTACTCCCCACTTCGCTTTACACATTACCAAGAGGTTAAATTTTTACAAATCATATGTTCATGAGATTTTTTTTTGTCTTCAAATTGATAGAAGATAAGAAGGGCTCATAAACTGGCCTTCCAGGGTGGAAAACTCCATTGGAGATCTTGAATGTCCGTACACAGGCATACTTGATCATGAGTTTCAGGTGGAAAAAGAAAATGTTAAAAAGATAAAAGAAATTGGACACACACACAAATTAAAAAAAATAATAAAAGTAGATCTTCAAAAGGCTAAAACCCGTCCAACGGGAGCTGGTTCCTTTCCCTTTGGGAGGACGAGAGAGAAGCTGCCCACTGGAGTAACTTTGTAACTGAAGCAGCTTAAACTGGCTAGCCTAGAACATCATTTGCGGTCATCATCCTCATGTGATTTTCATTATCATTATCTCCCAAAAGGCTTTATTCCTCAACGATGACTTGCACAGGTTTGCGTAAGCACAGGGGAGGAAGGAAGGCTCACTTGCATTCACTGTTCTCTTTGAACAGCACAGAATTGGTCCCTAGATTTGCCTGAAATCTTGGATTTTATTCTGAAGACCTTATATCAACTTACATCAACTAAAGATCAACTGTCTTTAAGCCTCAATATCTATTCATCACCTTTAGAAATGCAATTGTTTTTTCCAAAGGTTCAGCAAGCTGTCCTTTGGGCTTTTACTATATCTATGGCAACCACTCTGTTGTGGAGATTTGTAAATAAGCAAGGCATTGGAGACCTGGCACATGGGAAAGATACATGGCAACATACACATTTTAGGTTCTTGGTTTAAACTAGCGACAGTAGCTTATTACAAGTTGCTGTAATATTCCCCTTGGCTCTGATTAAAAAGGAGTCTATTTTTTTAATTTAGTATATACATAGGGAAGAAAAAAATTTAGTATATTACCAATTTAATTTTGATTTTTTCAAGTGGTAGTTCAATAGTAAAACCATTTTTAAAACAGTTGTGTGGTCTTAACTGGAAAAGAAAGATGGAGTTGTTATCTTGGCTACTTTTCCTACTTTTTTTCTAGGTATCACCCATCCATATTAAAGGTCTCTCTCTTTTTTTTTTTTTCAAAGAAATCCTGTGACTTCATGGAGTCTTTATCTACTCTTGGTATTTCTGTGAAACTGATAGAAGAAAGAACACCGAATATTTTATTAGGGAAGATGAACAAGGAAAATAATGTCTTGTTATGTTGCATTTTCTTCAACATTTCCTTTTAGTCAATAATCGACTAATTGAAAGAAGTCTGGGCTCTTCAGACAAATTAATGAATTGAGGTCTGGAACACAAAATTTATACAATGTATCAAAAAACTTTCACATTGCTAGAAATGAAGGAAAAAAGGAAGGGAAGATGGAGAGAGAAAGGGAGGGAGAGATGGAGGAAGGAAGAAAGGATGAATTTAAATTCATACACACACTCACCTGCACAAAAAATGGGTATGTCAAAGATTTATCGAGAGCCTCCAAGTGCCAGAGTTCAAACAATTTGGCAAGCAAAATGAAATAGGAGAGAAAATCTACAGTTCCACAATGATATAGAAAATATTCAAATAAACAGTGAACTTCTTTGTAATATGTACATTAATATTAATGTACTGTGCCTTGGATAGACTATTCTATTTTCTGAGATTTAGTTTTCATGCCTGATAAATGAAGAGACCTTATAATGGAGGAAGAATTCATATCTTAATTCATATTTCATATCTCTCCAATGTAAAATAGACTAATATCTTTGTTTTAAAATAAATAAAAAATTCAATATTAAAAAAGTTAAGAAAGCTGGGTGGTGGTGATGCACACCTTTAAATCCCAGCATTTAGAAGGCAGAGGCAGGCGGATCTCTGTGAGTTCGAGGCCAGCCTGGTCTACAAGAGCTAGTTTCAGGACAGGCTTGATAGCTATAGCAAAAAACAAACAAAACAACAACAAAGCCCAAAGGAAATATACAGGCGTGGGAAGAGACTGAAGGCCCTTGGTACTACTGAGAGGAAACTAGAGTGAAACAGTTGAGCTGAGCCTTCAAATGGGTGTACATGAGTGAATGACAGGGACAGAGCTGTGCTCTTAGAGACCAGACTATCCCCCATGTCTGCCCAAGCCCAGCGCTGAAGTTAAGATTCCCCCTTGAAGCTGCATCTCAGGCTGCAGTAAGCAGGTCCAGACATGGAGCATAGAGCTTTCACTTCCGGGAGAGGGAAAGTATCCACTAAATTGCTAAGGGAAGACTTTCTGTCAGTACAGGCAATGGGGGATGTAGAGTGAGGTGATCACAGTGTGCTCCTCAACGGGAGTGCCAGAGAAACTTCACGGGAGAATGAAAACTTAGAGATGGAGAATTCTTACAGAGGGAAATAAGAAGAGTGAGGAGGACTAAAGAGAAGTTGCCTTATTTCTTAAATCAATAAATAAGGTGAAAGTGGGAAATACAGCAGCAAATTAAACACTAGTTTGGCATCACCAAAGCCATTTAGGATAAAGAGTGGCACAGTGGTGAAAAAATTAGAAAAAAAAAAGTTCAGCATTGTGGAAACCAACATGTGTTTAATAATAAGGAAAAAAAAACAGGAAGAATAGGAAAAAGGCTTAAGAGAGGTAATGTCTGTTATTTTCCAGAATTCAAGAAACAGGAGGTTTTCAATGAGAGACAATGAATGCAGACAATAGAGGAATGACAAATGAGCCCACACATGGCTGTCACAATGGAAAACAGACGGCTAAGCTCCACGAGATGAGACGGTTGTCCAAAGAGAACAACAGTCACGGTGACAGCTCATTTTTCACTAATCAAAGATCTTGTTCAAAGCCCTGTAGGAAAATAGCTGCGAACAGAGACTTCTGGGCACTTTAGGAAGCAGAAAATGGAACCTCTTTAGACAGATGAAGTTTAGCACTCAGATCCTCACTGAAGGAACTACTGAAGGACATAAATCATAAAGAAAAATTCAGAAACAAGGAGAAGGATTTGAAAAAGTTGACAAGAAAAGAAATCAGATATCATGTGTATAAAAATACACAGGTGTTTATAGTAAATAAGCAGATAAATGAAGTTGCTTCTATCTTGCAACATGTCAGCATTGAAATTTGAGACCACAACAGCACGAAAATCAGAGGTGGGGGATTTAAGGAGTAGTGGAGGGTACTAAGTAAATGCTTTCCTTGCATACAGGTTAGAGAATCAATAATGACTAGAAGTATCAAAACTTAGAGACAGCCCCTAAAAAATTAGACATAAAATATATAACTTACAAATGAGTAAGATAAGGAGAAAATAAAGTTAAATATAACTAATATTATAATAAATATAATTAATAAATCAGATAAAGACTAGAGTCACAAAAAGATATATCGAAAATAAAGTAGCAATTTTTAAGATAATTTACATCTACCTCTGATACATGTTATATAAAATGTCAAAACCCTAGTAGGCTATTAGGATACATGCATACAATATGTGCGGCCAAATGTATAGAATATTTTAAAGTATTTAAGAAAGTGAAATTTACCTATTTCATCATATATAAATATATATATATTTGGTTCAATACTAGGTATAGGGTACAGTAAAACTCAACTTTGCAAAGTCTGAAATATCTGATTATTAAAATAGTGACAGCAAAATACCCATGCTGAATAGATAGACATGATAGACCCAGTTATTGTATTTTCCTTCGGATATCTTCTGGCTTTCCATTTTAAACAAAAATGTGTTTGGGCTGGGTTAGTTATCCCATGCCTAATCACACATACGTTTCTAAAATGCCCCAAAGTGCTGCCGACAAAACCTGGATCAGCACCAAGGTTTCCTAATGTCAAGCCCGTGCGTGGTGCTTTCCATCCCACCAGACTGTTCAGTGTTCTAGTTACAATCAACGCTAGCCATTCCCAGGGTAGAAAACTTTGAGAAGTTCCTACGATCTCTCTCTCTTTTCGTTTCCCTTTGACTCTCAATGCTCAGGTTGCACCAGTTTACCCTGGAGAGGTTCTTCGGAGTCTTAATTGAGAACCACAAAAGATAGGAAGATCTTTAAGTGAGTAGCCCTTAGCGGATCGCTCTTCGGAATTTCATTTTCAACATGAATGGTCACACTTCAAGCAATGAATGAGATGCATTGTTCAGGGGGAAATGACGCACTCATCTTTGCTGAGCTGCTCAAGAGTCCCTGAGCCACTTAGGAGTGCGTCAGCATTTTCATTAGAAACCCATCAGCAGGAGCAGGGAAAGTGCTCGGAGGCTGCCTCAGAAATTGATTTGCTGAGTCATTGCTAAGAAGAGGTGGCATAATGGGACCCACAAAAACATCATCAGCATAAATGCCAACCTCTTCCAGAATGCCTCCTCTGGCAAGATCGACTCTTATGCTGACCTTATTTTGACCCTGAATGTCTTCCTTGTTGAGGTTTTGTTTTCCTGTTTATGAAACGTTCTTATTATCAGTTTATATCAATAGGCATTTGCTTCTCTTACTAGGTCACACTTGTTCTCAGCAAATGGATAGAACACTAGGGTAGAGATGTGTCCATTGCACATCTCCTTATAATTGATCTGACTGCCACACACCACGGGCTTTGAAAGAGGGTAACTGGATGTGAAAGGTAACCAATAATCTAAGATTTAATCATGACTTCAAGTATAATGACAACTTTGTGGCCCTGATTCACTCGCAGACTGAAGGGCTGGATGGAAAAGATAGCAGTTAGACAGTCTGCTTCCTGGTGGTTCTCTTTTTCCAGAGTGTATATATGATGTATATAGAATTTATTGGGCTCTTATTTAAATAGTTTCTTAGTCTATGGGTTTTGACAAGGACATTTTCCTAGCCATGGGAATGGTGGCGCTCCTGGAGACCAGCCCCCTTCTCAGCTCTGAGGGACAGTTTGAGAAGAGAGCTGACAGTGTACAAGGCATAGAGAATCAACTCCACATTGTCTGCCCGTTCTTATGACAGCACCAGAGTAGCCCTCCTGGGTTGCATCTCCCTCCAAGTTCCAGAGTTTCTAATTGGGTTAGATCACAGAGTAACCTCAGGTGATTTACGATAACATTTCTCTCTGTCCTGGAAATCAAGCAATCTGTTCTTAAAGATGCTCCTTAATATTACTGTAAAGTAGATTTTGGCTTAGTAGGAGAACCCAAGTGATTCCCATCAATAACTGTAAACCTTACATTAGTGGATAATTTCTTCTGCCACTTTGGAGACTCACATTGAAGCTTGACAGTGTGAAAGACCTTTATCTCAAGGGTTTCAAAATTCTTCAACTGAAATTCACAAAAAGAAAACATACATGTTATCTATATGTGCATATGTGCATACGTGTATATACCCATATGTAGTCTCAGGATACACTTTGTTGCACACATATGTGTGCATGTGTATATGCCTGTTTGCATATTGTGAATAGTGAATGTATATATACAGGTGCACATGTGTGTGCATCCATGTTGAAGCTGGGGGTTGATGCCATTGCTTATCATCCTTGATTATTCTCTACCTCATATAATCAAGGAAGGGTCTCTTGTTGAATCAGAAGCTCATTGCGTAAACTAGTTTGGCTAGCTAGACTGTTAAAGAGATTTCCTATCTTCACCTTCCAAAATTAGTCAGAGGAGATAAACAATGACACTTCACTCTGATCAGGGGAACAACCAACAATACTGCAATCCTAAATGTGTATACAACAAACTTGAGCACACAATTTCATAAAAAATAGAAAGAAACCATCCTACCAGACTTCAAGACACAGTTTAAACCCAACATAATAATCGTGGTGATTTTGATAACTGACTTTCTTCAATGTACAGGTCATCAAACAAAAAATAAACAGAGAAACATTAGAGCTAAGTGATATCAGAGATTAAAAAGACCTAACAGATAACTACAGGATAGTTCACACAAATGGCACAGAACACACACTCTTCTCAGCAATCTATGGAAGCTTCTCTAAAATAGACTGCATATTGGGACACAAAGCATATCTCAACAAATACAAGAAAATTAAGTAACTAGCAACAATCTAATCAAGCTCAAAATAAAAGCAAAAGAATCTTTAAAAAATGTCCAAATTCATAAAGTTTAAACAGAACACTACTGAATGATGAATGGATCAAAGAAAAAATAAAAAATTGCTTAAACTAAAAGAGACTAAAACACAGCACACCAAACCTCTGAGGCAAATTAAAAGAAGTCCTAGGAGGGAAATTTAGAATACTAAGTTCCTACATTAAAAAATCAGAAAAAATAAATAACTTAAGAATGTGCCACAAGAATTTAGAAAAATCAAGAATAAACCAAATCCAAAAACAGTGGATGGAAAGAAATAATAAAAATCAGGGCAGAAATTAATGGATAGAAACAAACAAACAAACAAACAAACAAACAAACCAAAAACCCAGAAAATCAGAGAATCAAAAAAAAAAAACAGAGAATCAATAAAACTGAGTGTGTTCTTTGAAAAGATAAATGAGATTGAAAAGCCCATAGCCTAATTAACAAGAAATAAAGAAAACATCTAAATTAATAAATTAGAAATTAACAGGGAAACATTGAAACAGAAACCAAAGAAATTTGTAAAATCACAGGGAATACTTTAAAAGTCTATACTCAGTTAAGTTGGAGAAACCTAAAAGATATGTATGAGTTTCTAGTACATCTGAAATAACAAAGTTAAAATAAGAAGTTGATAACTTAAACATACTTATAACAAATAGAAACATTGAAAACATAATAAAAATTCTTCCAAATTAAAAAAAAAACAAGTCCAAAGATGGAGATTTGAGAAGCAGAATTCTACTAGACTGCAACAAATACTTCTCAAGGTATTCCAAAAATTAGAAACATAAGTAACCCATCAAAACTCCTTCTGTGAAGCCAATATAACTCTAATACCAAAGCCAGGAAAAGACACACACACACACACACAAAAAAAAGCAAGACTGCTGCCCAAGCAGAGTTCCAAAAGTTCTCATAGAAGCATTTGCCAACCAAATACACATATATATCAAAAGATCATCCAACATCATCAAGTTGCTTTATTGCAGAGATATAGGGATGGTTCAACACACATAAGTCAACAAATGGAATAAATAATATAAAAGGACTTAAAGACAAAAATCACAAGATAATCAATAGATGGAGAAAAGACATTGGACAGAATCCACCATGTCTTCACAGCCAAAGTCCTAGAGTGAGTTTGACTAGAGGGAACATAGCTCAACATAACCAAGGTTGAATGATGGAGCTACAGCCAATCATTCCAATTGGAGAAAAACTTGAAGTAATTCCATTCAAACTGAGACTGAGACAAGGCTGCTCATCACATTCACTCTTTTTCAATATAAGGAAAATTGAAAGGATACAAATAAGAACAGAAGTCAAATGATAAAGAATCAGATGGCATGATATACATTAAAGATCCCAAAGATTCCACCAGAAATTCCTCTAGAATTATGAAGACTTACATCAAAGTGGCAGGATTCAAAGTTAACATAAAAAATTGTTACCCTTTGTATGGACAAATAACAAATGTACTGAGAAAGAAAACAGAATTAGTATCTTAAAAATTAAATAACAACAGCAAAGTTCACCATAGCCATCACAAATAAACCTTACATTGTAGGTAAAACCTACAATGCTCACGGTTTAGAAGAATTAATAGTGTGCATATCATCATCATACTACAAAAAGCAACTTACGGATTCCATGCAATCCCAACAAAAATACCCATAACATTCTTCACGGAGACAGAAAAGAAAATCCTAAACTTCATACAACAATACAAAAGACCCTGGGTAGCCAAAGAACCCTGAGCAAAAAGAAATTCTGAAGGGATTACCATACCTGGTGTCAAGTGATATATGGAGCCATAGTAGCAAAAATGGCACAGGCCTGGTACAAACAGAAATGTAAACCAGTGGAAGAGAATGAAAGACCTGCACTTAAACCCAGGCAATTGCAGCCACCTGATATTCAACAGAGATGCCAAAAGTACATACTGGAGGGAAGCCAGCATCTTCAATAAACAGTGCTAGGAAAACTGAATGGCCTCAGGTAGAAAAATGAAATTAGAGTCTTATCACTCACCTTGTATAAAAATCAACTTCAAATGGATCAAGGACTTCAAAGTGAAACCCAAAACTCCAAAACTACTAGAAGAAAACCTAGGGAGTATCCTATGAAACATAAATACAGGAAAGGACTTTCTGAATAGAACTCCATTTGCTTGGCAATTAATGCCAACAACCAGGACCTCATGAAACTAAAAACCTTCTGTTTAGCAAAGGAAACAATCCATTGTATGGAAAGGATACAAAACCAGAAACTGGGAGGAAATCTTTACCAGATACACATCCAACAGAAGATTAGTGTCCATAAAATAAGAAGAGCTCAAAAAACAAAGCATCAAGAAAATAAATTACTCAATCAGGAAATGGATGTTAGATAGGAACAGAAAGTTCTCAAAAGAAGAAATACCTTGTTCAGAAAAAAAGTGTTCCATATCCTTACCAATCAGGAAGATGCAAATTAAAAATATTTTGGATTTCATATTATCCCTGTCAGAATGGATAGAGTTGAGAACAAAATGACATTGGATTTTGGTAAGGATGTTGGAAAAGGGAAATAAATATTTATTGGCTACTGGTATGAATTCAAACTGGTGCATCGCTGTGCTAGTTAATGTGGAGATTCCTCAGAAAGCTAAGACCAAATTTACTGTATGATCCAGATATACCACTCCTGGGCATATACCCATATACAATATTCTGTATCCTATACAATGACACTTACTCATCCACGTTCATTATTGTTCTGTTCACAATAGGTAGGAAGTAGAAGCAGCCCAGATGCTCACTAACTGATGAGAGGATTGTGAAAATGTGGTAAATATACACAAAGAAGTACTACTCAGTTGTAAAGAAAAATTAAACCACAAACATATCAGGTAAATAGCTGGAACTTGAGATTAAAATATCTAGTGAGATAACCTAGTCTTCGAAAGATGAACACGGCAACCTTTCTCTTATATGTTGACCCTAACTCTGAATCTTAAGATTTGCACGTATAACTTGGAGCAACTGAAGAATCCAGGAAAGTAGATAGGCATAATTGATGGAAAGGGAGGCGGAGCTCTAATGAGGATAGTAGAATACAGGTGCTGTGTAAGGGGGTGGAAGGGAAAGAGAGGGGTGGAGAGATAAGTGAAGGAGTGAATGGGAGGATAAGACAGCGGGGAAATGTGGGGAGTGACACATAATACTGAGAATATCTCTACAAGTCAAGGGGAAACCTACTGAGAGAAAAAAAGCCTATTTTATAAGCTTTCTTTAACACACACACAAACACACACACATGTATGTTTGTTGGTAAGTACGTATGTATAGTATGTATGTATAATTGAGTACACCACACGTAATGAGCCCCTCTCCAGAATCCATAGACTATCACATAATACATGTAGTACCAGTTCAAGTTACTAGTCAGGGTGAGGGTGATCCAAGAAACCCTAAATCGATACAAGCTTTGCCTGGCAAAATGAGGGTAAGACCCAACAGTTAAAGACACCACACACTTAGGTTATGGGACTGGGAGAAATCAAGATGGCGTGAACTGCCTGGAAGCCTCCTCCCTGAAAGTTCCCTCTCATAGTGGTAGAAAGCGCTGGTGGGGGCCAGTGAGCTTTAAATCCTGTGAACTACGATAATGATTGGCAATGCAAGGCATGCCCAATGGTACAGTGATGACATTGATACCTTGAGGGTGACCAACCACGGTCTGATCAGGTTTAAGGCTCACTTATTAAGAAAGAACCCATGCCTGACGCTCTAAACTGGGCAACAATTCCCCGGCTGGAGAGGTCATAGAACTTAGAGGAGAACCTCGTTCTACAATTTTACTAAACTACCATGCTCCACACAAGCTTTATAAATGCTTGTCCTATACCCACAGGTGAGCGCAGCTCGCACCCCTCAAGAAAGAGAGGTTTCTTTTCACATCAGATGGAGAAATGTCTTCTTTGAGATCTGTCACATTAAAGCGCCAACACGCATTCACTTGGCTGCCCTCAAAAGAGGGATTTGCAAACTTCTGCAGTCTGAGTTGCAACCTCTTCAAGCAAAGTCATAGGGAAGAGTTTGCAGACACAATATTTCAGGAAGGGAAAAATGTTTGGCCTGCTAAAGAAAATGATCAACAACATGATCCTCACATAAGTCAAGAAACAAAACAAAATAGAAAAATCCAACGGATCGAAGTGCAGAGAACAAGAGACTATAGAACGCCTGTCTCCAAATGGGGTAACTAGAACATCTCCAGGATCCAAGGCTCACGGGGCAGCACAGAAGAGGGTTGTAAAGACTGTAAGAGCAAGGAGGACCTGCTGAAAACCGATCACTTCTGTATGTGAAAGGAATGTAACACCCATGAACTACAATATGATTGCCTGTGTAAGAACACACTTGCCGGCATCACAGTTTGGGTGTGGGAAAGGTACACAAGGCTGGACCCCTAGTTGAAGATGCACAGGTAGCAGTTGGCTCTGAGGGAGGAAGAATCAGTTTTCTTTAGGGATAAGTCACCTGATAGCTTGGCCATGTCCATGTGATCAAACCTATACCCAGCAAATATTGCTGACTTGATTCAGTAGTTATACTATAGAGTAATACAAGTGAGTAGTATAGCAAGTTACAGGGGGAAATGATGTAGATTTTAGAGTGCAATGCAGGGGTGCGACACATGAGGAGCTGGAGCAAGAGGGGAGGAGTCTCAGGAAACTCTTTCAAATATCTAGCATTCATGTATATATATTTGCTTCCAGGTAGGTCGAGGTACAGGTGTATATGCATATTGGAGGTGGAGGTTGATCTCAGCTGTCTTCCTTCACCTCACTTATTGAGTTAGGGTCTCTTTATCAACCCGAAACTCATTATTTCAGATAGTCTAGGCATCCACATTACTCCATGGATTCTGGATCTCTGTCGCCGATGCACCAGAATTACCAACAGATAGGTCATGCCCACCAAGATTTTACTGACTCCTAGGGATGCTGACTCTGTTCCTCATTGCTCTCAAAGAGATAACAGAGTTGGTTGATATTGGCAATCACGGCTGCCTGCCTAAGTTTCTACCCCAAGCTGGAAGTTTCTCACTCCCCTCCTACAGTAAGAGAACTATTCCCCCTCGAACTTCATGGAGTAGCAAAGCTAGACATATCTTCCAAACCTGGCCTTCTGTTTCTCATTCCTGAGTCTTTGAACAAATTATTTCTCACTCTGGGTGTTTTCACAACTGTAAAATCTGGATCATAACAACACCTTAAATTCTGTCTAGTGATTTAAATATTTCCTAGGTTATAGCAAGTAGATAACTGAACTGTATAGATACTCTAAGCTAGCTGATAAAGAGAATTCCTCTTGAGGCATAGATGTGGGAAGAACACGTTTGATTCTTATTGAGCTTGTTGTGATGGGAGAGTATTGCCTTGTGAACCAGGAGACGTTAATACTGGTAAAACTTATGCCTTTGTCACAGCCCATTTCTATGACAAATCAGGAGTTGTACTAGTTGACCAATCTGGTCACTGATTCAGTAGCAGAAAATTCCAAATGAATGAACCAAATTGCTGATATATGAATAACCCAGGGCAGCATGTAAAAATGCAGACTGTGAGATGCGCATGGAGATTCTATTGCACTAAGTGAGGGTGGGAACAGGGAAACCATTTTTAATATCTACTCCAGGAGTCTTAAGAAGCTTTTGAAAATGAGTTCCTCTTTGAGATGTCAGATTAAAGTGCCAACACTCATTTATTTGTCTGCCCTCAGAAGAGGGATTTGCAAACTTCTGTAGTCTGATTTGCAGCTTCTTTAGGCAAAATCAAAAGGAAGAGTTTATAGAGAAAATATCATATAAATAGCAAAATGTTTAGCCTACTAAAGAAGAAGGGTCAACAGAATGATCCCAGGTAATTGCAGAAGTCACTTTGTATGCAGGCAGCGCTGTTAAACAGGGAAGGCGCTAATTACAAATTATTCTTATCTCACCTGCAAATCTTTTTCAATGTTCAGACATGAATTCTAGACATCACACAGCTCAGCACCCAAACACCAGATATACACCTGGAAAAATCAAGGTGATAACTATTCCATTTGTGGTTTTACAAATATGGGACCAGGGAGAGATATTCCCAAGGAAACTCTGACAAATGAGACTCACCTAAACGTAAAGTAGGATGAAGTTGTCTACCTGATCTCTCTCTCTCTCTCTCTCTCTCTCTCTCACACACACACACACACACATTTAGCTTCCCTTTCTCTGTTGTTCCATTGGTTGCTGTCTCCATTACCTTTCACTAAGAGCACACACACATAACATCAAAAGCTTAATCTTAATACAACTGCATGTAGCATGCATGGTCTTGAAGATACAGGAAGCCACTCTCATTAATGTAAACAATGTCATACAGGTAGTGAAGGAGCCGTGGTCTCAGACCCCAGGTCACCATTATCTTACACCACATTCTTTATGCATATGCAGTGATTCCATTTTCTTCTGTTGATGACAGTTTCCTTTTCAGATTGTTTTTATTTATTTGGCTGACAGATTTGTTTCCTATTGACAAGAGAGCTAACCTCTACTGGCACATGGTGATGTGACAGGGACACTGCCAGTTAGCTTTGGGGCCTTGTGTCATTCACCTGTCATAGAAACATAATAAGCTAGATTATATTATTATCCCCACTCAACTCACAACATCAGAAGCAAGAATAATCATAAGAAAACTTATCTGCAGAGAATTTTGCTCTCCAAGTTATTGAGCTCATAACTCTTGAGTCTCGATTTGAACTCAAGTCTTCCAGTTATGAAGCTTAAGCATAGGATGTTATGCTTAAAGTTATTAATATAACTCAACTCTTTATTCCTCAGAGTTGTAGGTTGAGTCTTGAACCTCAACCTCAAGGAGGGGAAAAACATGTAAACTCTTATTACACTACCTCATATAGAACAGAGATTAAAGCAAAATAAAACAATCATAAAACAACAACAAAAATATCTGTGGATCATCTATCAGGAGGCCAAGAGGCAGACGTATCTTTATGTTCATTTCCTTCTTCCCCTACTGTCCAGATAGCATATTCTTCCTCTCCAGCTGCATGAGTTACCTTCTTGTTGCTATAAACAAACAGCTTAAGGAAGGGAGGGTTTATTTCGGCTCACAGTTTGGAGGTACTTAATGGCAGGGGATGAAATGCATGCATGGCAGGAGGTGTTGCCAGATGCCATCAACGCTCAAGAGACAGCCAAAGCAAATGCTAATGCTCAACTCACTTTCTCCATTTTATTCCTTCTAGGACCTCAGCCCATGGAAATTTACTATCTGTGCTGTGGGAGGTCCTTCTGTCTCTGTGTTGCTTTTATTGGCTAATGAATAAAGAACTGCTCTGAGCCTATGGCAGGGAAAAACAGAACTAGGTGGGGAAAGCTAGGCTCTATGCTGGGAGGAAGAGGGCGGAGTCAGGGAGACGCAATGGAGCCACTGCTGGAGATAAACATGCTGAAATTTTGCTGGTAGGCCATGACCTCATGATGATATATTAATAGTTTAATAGATATATTAATAGATTACTAGAAATGGGTTAAATTAATATGTAAGAGTTAGCCAATAAGAAGCTAGAGCTAATGGGTCAAGCAGTGATTTAATTAATGCAGTTTCTGTGTGCTTATTTCAGGGCTAAGCAGTGGGGAACAACAAGCAGCTTCCTCCCTCCAACATAACTGCTTTTTGGGTAGGTCTTTTCAGTTTGAGCTGGGGGTCTTTGATGTATTTGGAGTTGACTTTTGTGCAGGGTGAGAGATACAGATCTAGTTTCTTTTTTTTATGTGTAGCTCTTCGGTTTGACTGGCACCATTTCAGCTTATTTTCTGAGGCAGAGTTTGTTACTGAACCAGCAAGCGCCTAGGTCTGCTTGTCCTTAAGTATCCTCCATGCCCATAGCCACCAGTGAGCCCCCATGCTGTGGGTGCAGAACACACTACACAAGTTTTCATGTGGGTGCAGGGGATCCAAATTCAGTTCTTCATGCCTGCACAAGCACTTTGCCTACTGAACCGTGTCTCCAGCTCAAGAGAATTTGTCACTTTTACACTCGTTTATACTTAAGGAGGGGTCAACTATTCATTTTAAGTACCTTTTAACATTCACACAAGTTTATGACTACCATCACTTTTGCTTTAGTTAAGCAGATCTTAACTGTGGTTCTCTGCAGCCTCCTGTTTATTCACAATTGTGGGTAACAATTTGCAGTGCCGTTTCGGTTCTTTCGCAGCTGTACATTTTTGGTTTTGTTTTTAATATTCTGCTTGTTTAGATTTTCTGGTACTGAAGGGACTGAGGACTCCGTACAACCACTCTATGTCTCTGAGATTCTGCTTCTTCATGCTTCTGGTCTCTTCTTTATGTCTTACAGCATTAGGGTTTGCATTAGCTGTGGTCCACTTAACATTAACTTAGCATTATAGATGGTCTGAGATACAGATGGATGGTGTGTTTTTTATTCTTTTGCCTACAGATATGCAGTTGTTTAAATACTGTACTTGGGAAGTCTATTATTTCTCATCTAGTCGTCTTTACACCGTCAGTTTTCCACGCATAGATTCCCCTCTATCCTATCCTACAGATCCTATGGTTATTAAAAACCAACTCTGCATTGTCCCTGTTATTGCACACATGTAATAAATACTGAAATCCCATGGCATTAGCCCTTCAGCTTTTTTTTTTTACTTTGTTTTGAATTCTACAAACTTTGCGTTCCTATAAGAACTATCCTATCTAAATGAAAGCCTGATATTTTGATTGAGGAATTGACTTTAGGGATCGCTTTGGAGAACGTTGATGTCTACACAGTGTGAAAATTGCTGCCTTGAGCAGCACACCCTGCTCCATTTAGTAAAGCTTGTCTTCTCACAACAGTGTGAGACAGTTCCCTGTGTGTGCATTTCACACACGTTTGGTCAGATTTATGCTTAAGTAATAGATCCCAATGCTCTTAGAAATGCCATTATTCTAAAAGTTTCATTTTTTATAATCATTTGCTACTCACGTATGAACATGCTGCTGATCTTAATATAGCTATCTTTTTATTTTGACGCCATTGTGAAATTGGCTTACTAGTCCTGGCAGCATTTCGTAGATTCCATCAGGCTTTTATATGCTGTCCCATCTTTCAGTTACTGTGATGAACCCGATGACCAAAACAATACGGGGAGTGAAGGGCTTATTTCGGCTTATTCTTCCCGGACACACAAGTACACCATTGAGGGAAGCAGAAACCATGGAGGAACACAAATGGCTCTTCTCCCTCTCCTTCTCCCCTGCCCCACCCCCTCTACCCAGCCTTTTTCTTAGGCTCATGCTCGCTGGTTTCTCCTGCAGATCAGACTCACCTGTGCACTGATGTATTGGCCACAAGGCGGTAGGCTCCCCTGCATCACTTATCAATGAAGACGATGGTCCACAGACAAATGTACAGACTGATCTAATGAAGGGAATTTTTCAGTGGAGGTTGCCTCTGTGCAGGTGTCTCAAAGTGGTGTCAGGGTGAACATCAGAACCTATGGCATGTGGATGGCATCCCATTCACAAGCGAGGAGAGTTTTGTTTCTTCCTTTCAAATCAGATGCCTTTGTTGTCATGTTTTACCAGATCAAATCTCCAGCAGATGGCGAAACAGAGGTGAGAAGCAAAGAAATCAAACTAGCCAGACATGGTGGTGCACGACTTTAATTCCAACACTCAGCAGCCAGAGGCAAATGAATGTCTGTGAGTTCAAGGCCAGCCTGGTCTACAGAGTGAATTCCAGAACAACCAGGGCTACACAGAGAAACCTTTTCTTAATCTCTCTCTCTCTCTCTCTCTCTCTCTCTCTCTCTCTCTATAGACACCATTACATCATTACATCATTGTCTTAAGGGGATCAGCAGCATCCTGTGTTTCCTCATTGACTGTGGCAGCTGTAGGCTTAAGCATGCCCTTCATAAAACTGAGGACATGTCTTCCATTCTCCCTGATTCCAGGACAAAGGCCACTTACTCTGTACCAGGAATATTTGAGGTAGCCATGTCTACGTAGGCTCTGAAGAGCCTCAGGAAGCTACATAATGACAGTGTTGCATGACGTAGCCTTTGCCTTATGGTCCAGATCTTTTCTGTTGTTATTGAAGCATGCCATGGGACCAATTTAGTGACACATGTGTACCCCTGGAAGTTTAAGACAAATATCCCCACATGGGGGCAATTTTTGACCTATGATAGAAAGGCAAAGATGCTCTTCTCATCTCCCCATGACCAGAACCTTCCTGCGATACAAACAATTCCATAGCTACTCCGGGCATCAGGCTAGATGGACTGTGCCTGTGATGCTTGGTGCCAAACAGGCATCAGCCGGGACAATTCTTTTCCTTCCTTTCCTTTTCAGTTTCATTTTTCTCAGTCTTGCTTCCCTTGAACATACTTATATATACTTGAATATTATTTCTAGTAAAGAATAGCATATAATCTATTGCTCTCTGGGAAGCCCAAGCAAGCAAAGTACGCAGATATGAAACTTGAAACATAATGATTACTTTGATGATGTGACAGGAATCACTAGTAGAGGGGGACTCTGACCCATGGTGATGGGTGAAGCAATCACAAATGAAAGAAATTGAGTCCACCGTGATAAGCCAATGCTCTGAAGTTTTCTCTTCTTCTGGAGTCCAGTGTTGTAGACAGAACAGTTTCTTGTTTTAAAACCTCTTCATTAGATTTTCTACTGATTGCAGTTGAATTGCACCTGCATTAGCATTTCAATTATAATATCTTACAAAATGGTTTTACATTGTAAGATTTAAAAAGTATGGAGTTGGAGAGATGACTCAAAGCTTAGGAGTACTTATTGCTCTTGCAAATGATCTGGGTTTGATTCCCAGCACCCACTTAGTGTCTCACAATCATCCATAACTCCAGTTCTGGACATATGATATCCCCTTCTCATATTAGGTACCAGGCACATGTGTGGAACACAGATGTGCATGTGAGTAAAACATACAAAGTAAATAAAAGAAAGTAAATCTAAAAATGAAATTAACGTGACTATTTGTGTCTCTCTTTGGGCTTCACTGTTCTGAGTCAAAATATTTTATGCACAAGTTATAATGTGAGGTAAAGCCCTGACTTTTTCTGCATTAAACAATTGCATACTCTAATCTGTTCAACTAATCTTTCATCTTTTACTTCTCCCATGATCTAAGAGGTTTTGTCTTTTAATATAATCTCCTCTGTTTATGAGCTTAACTGGGGGTTAATATGTGCTCCAGAACAAGAATATATCAATTATCTGTCATTAAGAGGTGGCATTAATGATTACCTGTCACCATTTATATTTTAGCTCATTGCACTTTCTGTATGGATTTGAGTTTTTCATTGCAAAATTCGAGTTCTTTTAGTAACATGAACACTGTGTATGAAACTTGGACAATAGCAAGGTGAATATGGTAAAATGGTGGCAGAAATAAAGGTAGAGGTCATTTAAAGCATTTGTCCAGTAAAAATACAATGTAAGCAACTGAAGTACTCACCAAATGGTCAGCCTTGCCCAAATGCATAAAACTGATAAGTGTTCAGGCAGACGTTTTCTGGCAAAAGCTGGTTATGTAAGAAAGGTGTTGCGTAAACTCTACTAGGTAAATGATAGTTCGTACTTTCAAAGAAAAGAAGTGGGAAATATTGAGGGGAGGCGCTCCAGCATCATCAGCATCAGAGGCGCATCTCTTGATTGTTAATTTGACAGTCGGAGGAGGTTTGAAGGCACACACGCTGCAGTCAGCAAGAATGTGCTGTACACCCGCCAAGTTCAGTATGCTTCGGACCTGTAAGTGAAGGTGTGTGACGGCATTGAAGAGCTGCTTATTTGACTGCCGGGGGTCTCTGGAGCTAACACAGAAGTCTTCAAGGAGGGAGGAGTCTTCTGTGAAAGGCATTCTCAGCCTTTGTGCAGCAGACATGGTTCCCAATGGCTGAAGCCGTTGTGTGGGGACCAGTGGGAGCTGCAATGGCTGACCAAGTTTAAAACCTTAGTCGGGTGACCTTAGTCTTCTTCAGTGAGAACGCACAGAAGGGGGAAGCCCGCCTCAACGCCATCCCTCCTAATCACTGCGCTTATGAACAGATGGACCCAGGAGCTACATTTCCAAATCTGACTGTTCATAATTCTAATCTATACCAGTCTCTGTTTTTGGCCATTTATACTGTTCTAAGTCACCAATCTGTCAAGTCTAGCACCAGTACCCTACTGTTTTAATTATTCTTTCATGATTTTTATTTGGAAAAAAAAAACCATTTCTTGGCAGTCTAATGCCTTTATTCTTCCAGATAATTCTAGAATCACTTTGGAGTAAATTAACCTATAACCGACAATGGGGAGATGTATCGCAATTGTGACATGTGCTTTCCTGTTCAGACTTGGCACACTCCTCTTTTGGTAAGCCACATTCCACGCCTTTCAGGCCACTGGGACTGCCTTCATGAGTTGTCACACCTTTTACCCACAGCTACTTCCTAGACCTTTTCTGCTGCTGCTTTAAATAATCTTAAATTTATTGGGTCTTTAAGAAGGAGTCACGTCTTGACGACGTCTATTATGTGTTCCTTTTTTGAATATAAGGAAGCTTGTGATTTCTGTTTCTTCATATTATAAAAAGCTCTCGCTGCCTTTAGTAGTTTAAAATTAATTTTCTTACTAAGTAGTTTCTATCTTTTCCTTGCTGTGACAAAATAAGGATTTCTCTTTCAATCTCTTCAAAGTTTGAAGAGACATTTTCAAATCAGTCTTTGGAAAATTTTTTAAATATTATTTCTCCTTAGTGTTGAATACATTTTACAAGAAGACTGCTGATTTCTCAGTTTATCACTGTTGAATTTCTGTAACAGTAGATGACTCGAAAAGTGTAATTATTTTATAATGTTCTATTTTCTTTCTCTCTTTTTTAAAAAATACAGTTATTATTAAATATAATTGCATCAGTTTCCCCCTTTCCTTTCCTCCCTTCAGGCCTCCCAAGTTCCCTTTCTCCAACTTTTTCATGTCCCTCGACTCTCAAATTGATAGCTTCTTGTCTTTGTTATTGTTACTAATATCTGTATTTGTAAGTATAAATACATAAATAAAATCTGTTTAGTCTATTTTTGTTGTTTGTGTGTACACGGTTTCAGGGTCGACCACTTTGTATTGGGTGACCAACCAGGGAGCTCCTCTCTCAAAAAAGCTCTTTCTCCTTTCTCCTTCTCCCAGCAGTCCTTAGCAGCCTGTGTCTAGGGATGGGACCCTGTGAGAGTTCCATTTCCGAATTAGCGGGTCTATTGACATTGACGTTGTTCAGGTCCTGTTTGTGTGGCTATTTCTGTAAGAGACTTGCACAGCAGACATCCTGGTATTCTGGCTCTCACTTTATCTTCTTTCTTAATGAGATTTTCTAGAGGTTATTTGATTATAATTTTCTTTTTCTAATGAATCAGATAGTATTGCTAAAAGTATATGTATATAACTTTCGTAGTTCAAATTTCATTAACTTTTATTTCACATATAGTCTTTCACTTCCTCTATTGCCTAGGTTAGTACCTTTATTTCGAAAGTTTATTAATTTGACTATTTTAATATAACTTTCATATTTTACTGCTTAACTTAAAAATATATAGTTATATGAATTTACCACTCTTTTTTTAAACCACACACATTTTGATAAATACTGAAATCATGGAATATATTTTGTAAGTTTATATTTATGCTCTTGGCTTTCTGTTAAACCCAAGAGTTTTAGAGAAACTGTATGGGCTGTACAACTAAGCTCTTATTCAATATATATTAATACAACATTACTAATCTTCATATTCTAATTGTCTTAATCTACTTAATACATTAACTATACAAACACATACATTAAAATGTCTTATTTTTCAGCAAAGATTTTGGCATATTTCTTATGGTTTGAAATATATTTGGTATTATTAATTGGTATTATAAATTTCTATTTTCAAATGACATGTTTGAACAATTAAAATCAACTATACCTGGGGCTGGAGAGAAAGCTGAGTGATTAAGCATGCTGGCTGCTTTTGTAAAGGACCAGAGGTTGGGCTGCCAGTACTCACACAGTGGCTCACAAACCATCTGGAACTCCAGTTCCTGAGAGTCCAGTGCCCTCTTCTGACGCTTAGAAAAACCATTCAAACATATGGTGCACAAACTTACATGTAGGGAAAACACCCATTCACAGGAAAATAAACAAATGAGTATTTTGAAAACTTGAACCTATGTAACAGGGTGTGGTGGAGCATGCGTATAATCTCAGCACTCTAGAGGACACACGTTGTAAAACAGACCAGGTTGCTTTCTGAGCATTCCAGGTCCCCATTGTGGCTGCTGGGCCAATGTCTGTGTTTTTCTGAGTCCCTTCCTTACCCTAGAGAGCATAAGCAGGTCTCTGAATGTGTAAGCCAAGGGCCGGAAGTAGCATGTTGCCTCCCATTGTCTGGAGCTGTACTTATCACTGTTGTATGTTTTCAGGATTGTGTTGTGTAAAGTGTTTATGACTTTATATGTTCTGGGGACATAGAAGGATTATATTGTTTTCAATCCCATTTTAAGAGCTTTAAGTTTTTTAAAGAAATATCTATCATTTTACTAAATTTTAGTTGATTTATTCATAGTCTAAGTTGCTATTTCTAAAATCAAGAATACAATAAATACCATAGATGTTAGGGGAGGGACTGGATACAGTTCCATTGCTGTTGTTGACACTACTCTTTCTTTTAGAATGTAAGCTTAGAATTTTGCATTTTGTTAAGAAATAACATTTTTGTTCTAAAAATTATGTTTTTTTTATTTTTTGAGAATATATAATTACATCAACCCCTCTTCCTTTCCCTCCCTCTAACCTCTCCAATGTCTTTGCCCTTCCCCATGCTCATTCAAATTCATGATCTATTTTGTAAAAACCATGGAACTGGGAAGTTCCTGATGTGATATTTTGTCTTCTGGAAGTGTCAGAGAAGATACAACCAAGAAGTCTCACCAACACAGTTGCATAAACAAGATCTGATTCAGTAACTATAGTTTTTTATAATATATAACATGATGTTCAATTACTCAACATTTATATTATTAAAACATATTTGGATAAAATGCTATTTTTATTAAATTTAGTTAGGGAGTTAGTTACTGTATGGGTGGGTACAAAGTGTGTGTGAAGGTCAAAGAACAACTGGGAGGACTCTGCTCTTTCCTTCCATCATGTGCGTCCCAGACCAGCAAACTCACATCATCAGATACGGCAGCAAGCACCTTCATCAACTGAGCCATATCATTGGCCTCAAATATTAGTTTTAATTCAGTGTTTAAATAGATGACTTGAATATTTGTACTTCAATCTTTTATACCTCAACTTTTATCTTACACTCTTTATGACAATGAGCCTGCCTACATAGCTGCCCCCGGGTAGCAAGAATTCTTAGCATACTGGAATCATGAGTTACTGTATCTTCATGTGATGAGTGCCACTATTATCCCCATTTTATATATCAATGCACAGGGAATAATTTGAAATAGGCACATGGACAATTGGCCAGAGGCAGGATTGGGACTCCATACTGCCAGGTACTATGCCAGTATTGAAGTGGAAGGTCTCATCTGTTACCTCTCCTTTGTAAATGCTTATCTTTATATTACTTTATGTAATTCTCTAATATCTATAGAGATTTTTGTTAAACTTTTATAAAAACAAGAATAAACAAATGAGCTAACAATACTTTTGAGCCTTTCTATGTCTGAGATTTATTTTCGGGTCATTTAAGAAATCCAAATTAAAGTCTTTGGAATCTGAGGGTGACCCTAGTAAAGATCCCTGGTAATGGGGGATTTGAAGCCTGAAATAGCCATCTTATGTAACTAGGCAGCACTTCCAGTGGTGGAACTAGAACATCAATCCAGCCACAAAACCTTCAACCTACAATTTGTCCTGCGTGCAAGATGTGCTTGTGTACTGGTGACTTAGAAGTTCTGGGAGTGGTCGACAGTTATTATTCTAACTTGAGGCCCACGCTACAAGAGGGAGCCCACACCTGACACTGCCTGGAAGGCCAGGAATCAGAAACTAGATAGCCCAGAGTTCTAGGCTAGAATCAAACAGTACCAGGGAAAAAGTAAATTAAACGATTCCTAGTGATAGTCTGCTATACTTGTAGACTGGAGCCTAGACCAGTCATCATCAGAGAGGTTTCACCCAGCAACTGACGGGAGCAGATGCAAACACCAATAAGCAAACATTAGGTTGATTTCAGGGAACACAAGGGAGGAGGAGGTAGAAGGGTTGTAGGAGCCAGAGAGGTCAAGGACATTACAAGAATGCGGCCCACAGAATCAACTAAGAAGGGCTCATTAGGGGCTCACAGAGACTGAAGCAGCAATCATAGAGTCTGTATGAGACTGAGCTAGGTCCCTTGCTATACTTGTAGACTGGAGCCTAGACCAGTCATATATGCTATGGTTGTGTAGCTTGGTGTTCTTGTGGAATTCCTAGCAGAGGGGATGGGGCTGTGTCTCTGACACTGTCACCAGTTCTTGGGGCCTTTTTCCTCCTACTGGGTTGCTGCCTCATCCAGTCTTGATAGTAAGGTTTGTGTCTAGTCTTATTGTAATTTGTTATACTGTGTTTGGTTGATATCCCTGAGAGGCCTGCCATTTTTTGAAGGGAAATGGGGAAGGAATAGATCTAAGGGGGAGGGAGGAGTGGGTGGGGTGGAGGGAGGGTAAACTGCAGTCAGGATGTAATACATAAGAAAAGAATTTCTTTTTAAAAAGAAGTCCAAATTAATAGTGTTTATGTTAACCTGAAGAATCTTTAAAATTTTTAATTATATTTTATTGAATGTATCTATGTATATTTGTCCATGTCATAGTACGTGCATGGTAATGAGTGTCTTTTGGGAGTCTGCTGGACAGATCCTTCTACCATACAGGCCCCAGAGATTTAAATCAGATCTTTAGTTTTGGTGGCAAGCACCTTTACCCACTGAGATATCTGGCAAGCCCAGAATAATTTATTTTACATGTGTGTGGTGGTGGTGGTGGTGGGAACAGTGGTATGTGTGTGAATGTATGCCTGTTTTCCTGTGTGTGGAAGCCTGAAATTGACATCAATGTCTTTACCTATCACTCTTGACTTTATTTTCAGAGTCAGTCTCTTGATGAAAATCTACAACCCCTTAGTTCTGATTAGTCTACCTATCTAGCTTGCTTCTGGGATCCTCTGTCTTAAACTCCAGAGTGTTGGGATAGCAAGATTCTGCCATTCCTAGCTGGGAGCTATGTGGATTCTGAAGATCAACACTTGTAGTGGTTTGAATGAGATGACTCCTAAAGGCTCATATAGTTGAATGTTTAGTCATCAGGGGGTAGCATTACTTGAGAAGGATGAGGCAATGTGGCCCTGTTGTAGTAGACGTGACCTTGTTGGAGGAAGTGTGTCATTGGTGGTGGGCTTTGAGGTTTCAAAAGGCCAAGCCAAGCCCAGTGTCCTTTTCTTCCTGCTGCCTGCTGTCCAGATCTCGAACTCTCGGAAACCTCTCCAGCACCTGCTCCCTGCCATGAAGGTAATAGATTAAACCTCTGAAACTGTAAGCAACTGTCAATTAAATGCACAGCAAATGTGGTAACTCTAAGCCATTGCCCCAGCCCATGGAGAACTTTATAAAACAACCAAACTTTACAGGGCTGGGAAGATGACTCGGCCAATAAAGAGCTTGTCGTGCAAGTGTGAAGACTGGAGTTCTGGTCCCCAGACCCACCCAGGATGCTGATGCTCTGCAGTGTCACACACGTGTCTCCCTAGCTCCTGCTGCCCCACCAGTCTTGCCTAATTAATGAGCCCCACGAAGGAGGTGGGAGGCACTTCTACCGTTGATGCTTGAGGTTACCCTCCAACCTCCATGCCTTTATGTGCACCTGTGCATGCATTTACCCCCCCACACATACATAAGGAAGAAATGCTATTGCTGTAAGGCTGTGCTTCGGCTTTACAGACACAGAGACAATGTAAGCTGGGAGATTATTGCACTTAAATCTTTAGCTTAAATAAGATGACTTAAATCGTTCTTCCTGAAGCTGAAACATGCCTCTTTTGGTGACTGGGGCTCCCTGGTCTCCCCTAACTGCTCCAGGTTCAGTGAGAGACCCTGTCACAGAAAATAAGGCAGAGACATTGGAAGACACCTGGTGTTGACCTCTGGCCCACACATGCACACCACTAAGTGCAGCACTCGGGAAGCAGAGGCAGCTGTATCTCTATGAGCTGGAGCCTGTATGGTTATAGAGTGAGTTCTGGGCCAGCCAGAGCCTCACAGTGAGACCATGTCGAAAACAGACAAAACAACAACAATAAAACTAATATGTGAATGTTGTTTTTTCATGCTCACATGATCACACATATACCTTACACACACACACACACACACAAACCCTCATTCTTACTAACAGGATAGAAAAAGTACTGTTCACAGAACACCTTTTCAGGAATAACCCTGCGTTTTTTTTTTTTTTAAGAAAATGTACTTTAGGCCAGACAGTGGTGGCATATGCTGTTAATCCCAGCATTCGGGAAAAAGAGGCAGGCAGATCTCTGAGTTCAAGGCAGCCTGGTCTACAGGGCTACTTCTAGGACAGGCAAGGCTAGGCTACAAAAAGACATTCTGTCTCAAAAATAAGAGAAAAATGTACTTTGTCCTCCTAAATTTATCTGCATTGATAAATTGCTTGGACAGAAGATGAGCCTCTGATGCAGGTTTCTATGGAGATAAAAGACTGACATGGTCTCTCTGAAGTCAGGGAAGGGTGGGAGGGAGACAGAACACTGGTATAGAGGGAGGGAAGAGGTGTCGGTGAGGTGACACCAGCGAGCATGACTCTATAACAACCTCTCAAGCTCTTTCCTATGGCTGCCTCTAATCACGCGAGAGACTAGGCTTTATACTCTTGTCATATGCAGCCACAGGGTTGGAAAAGGTGGAACAGGCGGTGCCTACAAAAAGCAGAGAAGTCAGCAAACACCCTCAGGAGGAAGTCTGCCCCTGGGAGTTCTCAGGCATCTCTAAGAAGGCTTTGCTTATCACTCTCAGGTGGGAGAATTCGAGGTAAAAGATAGTTCCCCTGGATCCACTAGAAACGGAGAGGATAAAGCAGATATCTTTAGCAACCGTCAACTGTACAGATTTCTCTGGAGGTAAATCTGTGGTATTCTAATTATCAGGTTTACTAAGAAACTGACTAACTCCTCCTATCTACACGATCAGATCAGACACTTTCTTCGGCTCAAACTTTTTTTTTTTAATTAATCATGATAATTAGGAACAGAGCCCAGGAGTCAAATGGCCAGGGTAAACATCAAGGATAAGTGCAAGCTGCAGAGTCTTGTGCAAATTTCTTCTCATCTTGGTACCTTGGTTTCCTCCTTTGTACACCGGGTATAAACATTGCACCGAGCTGCACCGTGGCTCATCAGTAAGGAAGGATTACAGCCAAAGACGTGCGAGCACACAGCTCACCAAAACAGGGTTTCAGAAAGTCAGCTGTTACATGTATTTGGATCCCAGCTATTCTAGGGTCCTTCCTTCAGCGCGCATCCATCTTTCCTCTGTTATCATAATTGCATTTGCTCTTGCTTCATATTAGGATGGAACTTCTCATGCTCACCCTCTGCGTCGCTCCTTTAATCTCGCGTGATGCCTTTGTTTTCCTTTGATATCAGAATCATTAGCGCCCGAGTCTGTGTTTTCTGCACTTGTCTCCTGTCTTACCTGTCTCTCACCTCATCCAAGGTCATCTCAGCACTGTCCCCCATAATACAGCTGTCAGAAACTCTTTTAAGGACACTAAATGCTGTTGCTTCTCATTAAGAGTCTAAATCTGTCTTCACTTTTTTGAATGTTGTTTGTTCTTATTATTTTGGTATGCGATAAATGATCTGTTGAAGTGTTCTGCATCCCACTAACAATCTCTTCTTCCTGGAGAAGTGGAGGTCAGTCCTGAGGTCTCCTACAGATGGGCGGACTGTTCCCTGTAGCTTCCATTTGTCTGGTTGGGTGTGGATCTCTACCTGAGGTTTAAACACTGGGCTGGTGCACTCCAATTCTAAGAATTTTGCTCTCTAATCTCATGCTTTTTCATGTGATATAACTTGGCTTCCAGAGTGAAAAGATGAATGGAAGAAACTCATGGAAAACAAGAAGCTATCTTGTTACCAATGTTTTTTCTCTGCCTCCATTTACAAATACATTCTGTAGGTCATTCTCTTCCATTCATTCATTCATTCATTCATGCAGACAGGCATTTAATAACTATCAACTGCATATCCACTCCATACTAAGCACTGAAGACAAATTGCCTGCAAAGTATATTTGATCTCATTCCGTAAGAGGCACACACAATCTTATAAATACATAATTGTCAATTCCTGAGTACTGTTTGAGAAGGAGTAATGGGGTGGGTAATATATTCCAGAGAGGAAATAAGTCCAATCTCAGAACTGATTAAGGAAGACTTCTCCAGCATTGCCATTTAAGCCGATAATTGAAGGGTAACTGGAAGCATCTCCGTGGGACGGGAGCATTCTAAATGGGCCAACAATGAATGCAGGTATGGTGAGCCAGACCTGAAAGAAACTCTATGACAGTAGGGACAAATGTGAGAGAAAGGATGGCGTGCAGTGCTCTAGATGGGGCTCCCAGTGCCAGCTGGGACACCCCAGTCCTGCTACTTATGTTGGGATTTGCCGTACAAGTATTGAATGTAACTAATTGAGTTGTAAGCAGCGCAGCGCTTTTGCAGAGTCTCCCTGACTGGAGAGGCAAGCGTGATTAGAGAGTAGGTCTTGGACAGTGAAATCATATGGGGGCTAGTAACCTGCGCTAGAGACAGCCCCTTCTGTCAGGGTGGCTTGTGCAGCCATGGGGCGCGATGAGTTGTCTGGGGATGCAATCAAAATAAAAATAGCAAGAATTAGATTGCAGATGGAGCTTAGCGGTAAAGTGCCCACCTAGGATGCTGAAGGCTCTAGATTTCATTTCCAGTAGAAGAAGAAAGATATGATAAAAGACTGGAAGGGAGCATAAGAGAGGGACGCAAGAGGGGACACAAGAGTAGAGGGGATGCAAGAGAAGGGACAAAACATGGTTGGGTGGTCGAGGTTTTTACTGACACAAGTATAAAAACTAGATTTGCAGAGAGAAAAAGTCATTTTGGGCGCTATTTCAGATAGAGACTCCATAGGCATTTGGGTAATAAAGCAGAGGGTACTGCCAAAATACAGGTCTGGAGTTCAAAATTAAGTTTGAGTCTAATTGGTGAGATTTAAAACTCTTTGGTGAATAGACTCATAAGGGTGTCTAGTTAATCTACAAGACGGGAGTTAACTTTCAGTGAGAACTGAGTTAGTTCTGAACCTTGTAGAAATCTGTATTGATTGGTTTGGTGAAGAAAATAGCCAGCAACCTAGAGCTGGTTCACAGCGTGGAGAGAAAATCCAGAGAGTGGTGAACCTGTCAAGGGTCAAAAGTGTCAAAGACGAAGTTCTGGGACCAGGATCCTTCCTGATTCTCGATCCAGAATTGAAAAGTTATGAAAGCTTCTTGTGCGAGAAGATGTGGATAGAAATGGTAATTGGTAAAGGGAGGAGATAAAGGAGAAGAAGGCTGGATAAGTCACACTGTCTGTAGAACCTCCTACACAGTGAGATCCCCTCAACTGGGAAGAAAAACACTCAAGTCCTCAGGTTCACCTCCTGGCTCTTCCTCTTCACTGGCTAAGGACATCTGAACATGTTTTCTGTGAGTAATTTATTTATGAAATTGGGATTAAAAATTTGACTTCTCACATTGCAGCTGGTGGATTCAGCGAATTTTGATTTCACAAGTGTCCCTTAGAGTGAGCGGCTGGTACTGAAGAACATTCAGCGAGCAGAAGGGGACAGCTCATCTGAATGTCACCCCAGGCTCCCTGGCAGTCTGCTCACTGATGCAAACTCTCTTTTCTCATATTTAAAATAGATTTTACTTAAAGGTACCAGACTCACTGCGCATTGTATGCCACAGATTTAAATTCTTCTTCATTTGATTTGAAGACAAAATCACCCCCATCAACACAGACAAAGACAACAAAGCTTACTTGCCAGCTAAGGTCTCAGAAAACAGAAGATATGCTCACATGTTACTTCCCTGAACAAACAGGGAGCCCTCAGCTGCCATTCTTCAAGGGAGCGACCCCATAGCCCAACCATAAATCCACACCATGGAATATTCTGCATTGTTGGAATTCATCACTGTGAATAGCTGGGGCTTGACTCGCTGCGCCCAGGCCTTTCTCCCACTAGCTTGACACATTACGATACAGCTGATTCAAAAACTTACCTCTGTGATCTTCTCTTCAGTAGAACACGCTTCTTTCATACCTCACAAAGGCTAGACAGTACATAGAGGAGGGATGCATTCCCCGTCCCCACCTGCCTAGTTATCCCACAAAGGCCTCAGCAGCACAATGCAGCACCATCTATCCACCTGGCCTGCGGCTCTCGGAGCTATTTTATTTTTTAAATTGTTCTCTGCCCCCATTTTAAAAGTCTTTTGTTGTGTGTTACTACGATGCTATTTTCTAGTTTCCTTTGAAGATTCCTCCTGTATCATAGGAACATTTTAACATCAATATAGAGAGAGTTCCCTGTTTAAAAACATTGTACATAATTTCACTGCATGGCTATATGATGATGTGTTTAGAGACCCTAATCAGCAGTCTTTCTACAAGGTTCCAACATTCTGTTATAAACAAGAAACAACAGTGCAGCTATGCCTCTCTGCACATGGCCAAGTATATCTGGGTTAGAAATTCCTGAATTTATTTTGCTGTTCTTGGGCCAAAGGGTATTTGCATTTGTAATTTTGACAGATACCAATAAATTGCCCTCTGTGGGGATTTTACTCATTCAAATTTCCACCAGAAATATATAAAAGGAGTCAGCTTCCCACCGTCTTAGCAGCAGGCTAGGCTTTGATCTTATGGAATTTTGCCAATCTCATCAGCTGAAAAATGGCTTGAAGTGTAATTTTTACTTCTGTTTTTTATCGTATATGGGCACATACATCTTTTCATGTAAGGATCTTTGGGTTTCTTTCTTTCTTTCTGTTCACTGTTCATATGCAGGGTAACTTTTTCTCAGATATTTTAAATATAAACAAACACCACCCATCTCATCTATAATTTTTACACTCTAACTTCGGACTCAGTTCTTCCTGTTTTGGGCAGGACCTCTTCTTCCCCTAATTTTCTTGTAATATTCATGTACGTGTGCCCATGTAGAGAAGGGCCACACGAGACTATTATTAGAAGGCAAAGGAGCAAAGAAGATGTAATTTATGGCTGACATTCAAACTCTGCCCTTTTTTTTTTAACCTGTGATTCTGGCAGACTCTCTCTATGTAAATGGAGCTTCATTTCTTTTCCCAGTTCTAAAAGGAGTGTGCAAATTGGAGACTGTGTGCAACCTTTCTATAGTGAGCCCCAGAACGACGGCTCCCAAGACAGTAGTTAGGGAAGAGGTAGAGCAAAGAAGAGGATTTCGGGGAAATTGTCAAGGAGGAGTTTGCCCTTACAACCACCTGCCAGTCATCTGGAAAGCCAGTGGCAGATAAAGAAAGCAGTCAGGTCTCTGTCATGGCTAGGGGGAAGGGAGACGGAATGTCACTCTCAATAGACATTGACAGGGTAGAGGAGATCCACCGTGACATGCTCCCTGCTAGGGAAGAGTCTCATTCCCTCGGTGTACATATCTGATCCACCTCTTGCCTTAAAATAGAAATGAGAAGCCTCGTCCAGGGGCTGCTCAGCAGTGGGAAGGAAGCGTAATTGCATGCAAAACTGGACCCAGGTATGCTCACATGGGCAAAGGCTTAAGCCATACTGTCTTTAAAGATAAATACAGAATATGATTTGAAACCTGCCCAAGAAGCCCAACAAAGTCACACCAGGAGACTGTGGCTTTAGTCTAAGCTGTGCCATTTATTAGCTGTGTGTTCTTGACACAGGAGGTTGAAGTATTTCAGGGTTTGGTTTCCTCTGCGGGAAAACAGGAGCACTTGGCCAATAGAAAACAGTTGAAAATTATTTGTGTTTCTCCACTCAAGCTTCGAGCTGCAGTTGGGAGCTTGGCCTTCCCACAATGCCTTGGAAGCAAGGCTTTGGCCTCTGTTTTCAGCCCATCAGCCTACACACCTGTGCTCAGAAGAGACGCTCTAGGCCCCCGACTCCTCCCCCTCACCCCATGCCTTCTTATTTCTACCCTTCTCTCTTTCCTTCTGACCCCCAACTACTTGCCTCGCTTCTCCTTTTTATAGACAGGTGACTTTGCTCTTGGCACGTCACTTCGATCAAATGACAAATGAAGGTGGCTGCTGTTCACCTCCCAGACTGCCGCAGGTGCCGTAGCTGAGCATCCTGCACAGAGTCTGCCGTCATTCTCACTGCCTCTAGATAAGCAGGTTTCAGTGTCCTTTCGGTACTCTAGTCTGGTCAAAGAATCTCAGACACGGGGAGAGATTCACAATGTCATCAGCCTCAACTGTCACCTGCTTCAAAATTCTTCATGTGATATCGGGGTCAGAACAACATTTAGGGAGGGGTTTAACACTCTTATGGACAAGGAACACACGGCTCTAGGGGTTGCTAATTGCAATATCTGAGGAATGACACTACAGGGCTTTTGGCCCTTTGAGAAGCAATGTGACACTAATCCACTACTTTTTCTTCCTCTGGTATCCTAAATTAGCAAAAAAAAAAAATTGTCAGTTGGCAGTCCCAAGCTAGTGTTTATTTAATAGTAAGCGTACCAGATACAAACTTTAATCTTAGTCGGTATTTTGTGTGTGTTTGTGTGTTGCTGATACAATGATTACATTTTATGAAGCATTTTCCACTAAAATTGAGATAGTCTGCAGATATGTTAGGATTGGGAGGTTGGAGAACAAGGATTCTATCACAATTTTCTTGTTAAGTGTTGACTTTAGAAGAAGCATCAAATATATTCAGCCAAGGAAGACAATCATCCATTAGAGACGGGTGCAGAAAAGGTTCATTTACCAATATTGAAGAATATTCAAGTAAAACATGACTTCAATTTCTTTCCTGATGGCTTCTGAGAATGCATTTCTCTTTAGATCTTTCATTATGTCATTGCAACAATGACGCTATTTCTAAGAAGTATCACTTTCATTTGAAGGAAACATGAATTAACCTGACAAATAATTGTACTCTTTGCAATAATTTTGTCTCACGGTATTTGAACATATCTGTTGACTTAGGGAGGGAGTAAGCTTTCCTCCAGTGTCACATGAGCCAAACTCCCAGTTTCCGGTTACTAGGAGTCTCTTAGAGGGGTGCGAGGCAGAGAGGTTCAGGGGGAGACGGATAAACTGCCATGGAAACTTGCTGCAGTCAAGTACTGACAGGGTCAATCCAGGCTCGTCACTGCTTACGGAACTGTTGCTCACGGAAGATTATTTTCTGGCACAAATCTGCATGTGGAGAGTTTGGTATCTGTGGAAAAAAACAACTCACCTACCGGACTCTGAAGGAAAACTGCCTCCCTAGACTTTTTAGCATATCAGTAGCAATTTGCCTCACTTGGGGCTAATGGAAGGACCTGGGTCAGAGGGAAAGCTGATCACCTGAGGAAGATTTCCAAAATTGTGATTTGGGTGATTTGGGATGGAACGTAGAGAAGAACTCCTCTACTTAACTTGGACTGCCAGGCCCGAGTAGACTGGTGTTTTGACCTATTGCTGGTTTAAGCCTGCTACTTTGAGAAAAATCGAACTAGCATAATGCAGCAGGAAGAACATTGGCTCAAGCATCGGCAGATCAAAGTCCTCTGTGATTTAGCCGCCTTTCTTCATCAGTAAATGAGCATGATTACTGTTAATATTTCTTTAAGCATTAATTTTCCATGAACTTTTGCAAAGATCATATCTAGCTAGCCTTCATATCTTCAACCCACAGGTCACTGGACCTATTGGTTTTAAATTTCCATGTAATTAAATGGCAAATTCCCCATAACCACCTTTCTCTCCCACATGTCTGCTGCATACCCTACCCATTTCTCTTGCCCTCCCCTTGAAAATGACAGCATTTTCTCTAGCATCACACACCCTCACTGAAGGCTAGTTTTTCTAAAGATATTTTTAGGAGATAGGCAAAATGTTTTTCATAAAATTCCCCTGATTAGAGTTGCCAAATAAGTTGCAAGACATCCACGTACATAGTCTAACTACCATGCTAGGGCAATTCCAAAGAAAACACAGACGTGATCTGTGAGTAGCGTTGCATGGAAGGCCAGCCTTAGACGAGAGAAGCAACCCTGAGGAAAAGAGAGTAGGGGGGTGACCTCTTTGGCAAGGTCAGTAGTCAGACCAGTCTGTGACAAGCTAACTGAGGAGGGACATGGAACATCCACGGATTTCAATGTCACAGTAAATTGGCCCACTAAATACTATTTTAAAAAAATCCCATATCCCATAATTAGAGAGTAAACTTGGTCAAATTTAGAAAAGAAATTCCCATTGGAGGTTTATCTTCAACCATCTGTTTTATGGGAAATGATTGACTTGAAAGGACATAGATTTTTATCAATTCCATTTTCTTTTAACTTTTTAGTGCAGAATGCTGAAATAGGAATGTAGGTAAAGAAGATAACTGTACATGGCTCATTTCCCAGTTAGCCATATCCTTATCTTCAGTGATTTTGTATCCAGGCAATGCACATTCTCATGGTTTCTACCCATGCCAGGTGCTAAGCAGCACCATGGATGGTAATAAATGAACTAGGCATAACCTGTGTTCTTATTATACTTGGCTTGCCGATCCTAGATAATAAACAGTCTTTGTGGGAATATGACACAGGAATTAAAGTGTCTAATAAATATTAATAATGTTGAGGTGGCAATATTCTTGTTGAGACCCTATTTTACAAATTCTATGCCATCTCATATTATATGAGAATACCATATATGACACATGATATCATCAGATTGGAGAATCATACATAAGGCATTGGCAGTACCACAAAAGCAATCTCCTTCCCACCCAAACAATGCCTTGATTGAAGGCTCTATCAAAAGAGGACGATTTCTTATGATCAGCTATATTCTGAGCACTTATGGTAAATTTTCAAAAGTAAATAACTCTTATCAAGATTTCAGGCTCATGTAAATAAATACTATGCTGCATATCTAAAAGATATTATTAAAAGCTGTCATGTACTTGGTGCTGCTTTTATTTGCATACTGCAAACCGTTTTTGATATGAGTTGCATTTAATCTACACAAAACTATAAGAGCTAGGCAGGCACTGCTCTTATCGGTCCCACATAGATAGGGAAACTGAGGCACAGAAAGCTAAACAATTTAGCCTTAAACACAAAGATAGCATGTGGTTAGTCAAAATACAAATTCAAATATTTTGACTCTGCAGCTCACATGTTCCTGTCTGTGTAAGCTCTTAGTGTGTTTAAATATACATTTCTTTCTACAAATCATACTAGCTGCTACTCCTCTGGAAAAATTAAGAAAATCAAAATGTAAAAATGGTGCTTAAAGCAACTTTCTTTTTTCTGCTTTACAGTACCTTAAAATAGAGTTGTAAGAAACTGGAAGACAAAGCTGGGCAAGGCTGACGTTCTTGTGACCCAACAGCGTACAAAAGTGAAGTGCTTGGCATCACTATGCAGTTACAGGTCCGCGGCAGTATCAAGACGGATGCAGTTCCCAGCAAGCTGTTTTAGTTAGGGGCAAGAGTCCAGGAGAATCTGCAATGATGCACCAACCAGGCCCACACTTAGTGACAGAACACAATGCATGGCAGAGAGGCCCGCACAGAACACAGTAGCTCAAGTCAGTCATGACCTGTAACAACAGAACTCAACTAAACAATGACAAATGCATGTCTTCTCTGTGGCCCTCCGTGCTGAGTATTTGAATATCATCATCCCTTGTGGAAAGTTAGACAACCTATAAGGGTCTTTGAAGTGATAGAAAGGTAAGTTAGTTGCTGGAAGCAGGTATCTGGGTTGTCCTGGATACCTTGAATGAAAACTGAGGCAAAAGAGATTCCTTTTTTCTTTCAGGGGAGAATTCCCATGGCAAGAACCACCATTTGACGAATTACTAGCACGTGTCTATGAAATCAGTGATAAGAGCAATCACATGAATGAAGTCAGTTTGTAGCCAGATGTTTGTCATAATTTAAAGACAATAAATGTTTGCCACTTATGTTTTACTTGCGCCCTACTGGTGGAATTTATTAAAAATAAAACTCCGGCTCCAGCTGCTTGATTTGTCTTCTCTGTGGCTGTGTTGAGTGACTGCAAGAGGCTGACTACTCATGGGTTTGGGGAAGTCCTGACATTGAGGGCTGCCATGAGGCTGGGTGCTGAGCCAGTAGCACATACACAGTAACAAGAATTGTGACACCATTCAGAATGACACAATTCATAAACTATAGTAAAAACAAAACTCTCCATATGTTAGAAAGTCATTACAAGCCATGCTGTCAACCTAAAATCCATCAATCTGCTGGCTGTGGCAATAGCCTCTTTGTTGAGCAAGAGGAAGAGATACTGATGCTCTCTGGGCAATGGCCACAATGAAGGGCCAGATGTGGAGAGCAGAGATTTCCTTCACTGACCATAACTTCTCCTTAGGAACTCTAATAGGCATCTCCAAATTCCCAATATCCACCATCTGAAGAGTTGTAAAAGCCAGACAAGAAAGCTAAAGAATTCAGAGTCCAACAGGATGGTGCTGCCCTCTTTGGGGCTCTAGCCAAATCAGCCCAGGAAAGTGGCAAGGTATGAGTCCTCAGAAAGCAGGGAAAGTAGTCACTTCTAGTTTAGAAGAAGCAAAGTGTAATTTAAGGAATGTGTGCTTTGAATAAGTCTGTACATGACACCCCACATGCATTTATTCTTCCCAGTGATTATGAGATTTTTGAGCTGTGATGTTTGAGACTCACAGAGCAAATGGGGCTAGGAGCATGTATGAACTGGCCTTTGCCCTGAGCTTGCTTTTGCAGTTGAAATGTGAAGTGTTCTAATTGGCTCATGAAATAGCACACTTAGTCCCCAGCTGGTGTCACTATTTGCGGAGGTTATGGAACCTTTAGAGGGTGGAGCCTTGCTGGAGGGAGCGTGCCCCTAAGATATCTATTTGGAGACTGTTATGGATCTACAGCTTCATATCAATGCTGAGTACTTGACTTTTCTACCCAGTTGGTTCATGGGAATGCCAGCCCTGCTTGGCTTTGCCTTTTTTATTGTGGTCTTAGAGGCTGGCTCCACTTGGTCTCCTCTCTCTCTGGTTCCTAGGTGAGGGTGAAAATGAGATTGGCCAGCTTCCTGTTCCTGCTGCCGTGCCTTCTCTACCTCTATGTATTGGCATGTCTTTCTCATCATGATGAATCTATCTCTCTGGAACTGTGAGCTAAAATGAACCCTTTCCCCTCCCAGTTGATTCTGGGTGGGGTATTTCATCATAGCCACAGCAAAGGAATTCATACACATAGAAAGTCACGAGTCTGGAATTTGAGTCCATCTATGGATGAAAGACCAAATAAATCAGCATCTACAATGGCTCAAAACAATGAAATTCTATAATTAAACCTGAGATGTGCTCTGAAAACCTTGAGAACAGTGCAAATAGCTATTTAAGGTAACATGCCATATTTTTGTATTACTATTATTAACTATTATGTGTGTATTTGTTCCATAATGCATGCAAAGAAGACATACAAAAGTTTTGTGGAGTTGATTCTCTCCTTGCACCAGGGATCAAAGTAGCAACATCAGTTTATGAGTCAAGTATTTTATCCACTGAGCCATCATGCTATCCTAGTGCGGTACATTTAAAATGCAGTTTACAAAAGCAAGTAAGCAAGCAAGCAAGCAAGCAAGCAAGAAAGAAAGGGAGGAAGGAAGGAAGGAAGGAAGGAAGGAAGGAAGGAAGGAA